>VXBL01003159.1:342849-391541 GCA_013400195.1 Aramus guarauna
TTTTTTTTTTTTTATTTTAAGCAAAGAAGGCACAAAATCTCAGCCAAGCTTCAAACCTAGTGCTGCCTGGGAGCCCCCAACCTCCCAAAAAGCCAGTGTGTCCATGTGGGAACCCAGCCCTCACCTCTCCCTCCTCTTCATCAGAGTCTGTGCTTGCATATGAAAGGTACTGCTCAGGCAGAAGGCCCTGCCCAAGGTTTGTGCACTGCTAGGGAAAGTAAAGCCGTGCCAGGACAAGGGAAGAGGGGATGAGGAAGAGTCTGTTGGCTTAAGCAGACCCTTTTTCCAATGTGAGAGCTAGGGAAAGTCACCTGTGACTCCCCACATTGCTTTTCCAAGAGTAGACCTGGGAGGGCTCTGGTGTGCTTTTGTAGGTGACCACTGCCTTTACATGTGCAAGGGTTGGTGTTATGCAGGAGGACTGAGATACCCATCCTAGGCATGGCTCCTTCAAGCCAGTGCTCTCTAGGAGGGTAAGTCCCAGCCCTCAGTCCAGCCCTCCAAATGGCACCAGGTTCCTTGAGTGGTTTCAACTCTTGGCTTTGATTAAGGCTATTTAGTTGCGATAGAAAAAGGATAGGTGCCAGCTGCATCCACCACCCTGGCTGCGAGGAAATGGCAGAGCCGCTGGCAGATGCCACCAGTACCCAGCCCTGGGACATTGCAGGAGGTAGGGGAGGCAGAGAGCACGTGGGCTTCCACAGGGTTACCCCCTCCATTAAGCCCCTGCTTTCACTCTTTCTAAGGAAAGGGATTTGGAAATTAATCCTACCAACCTCAGTGTCTGGGAAGTCTCTGCACGTCGGAGAGTGGGAATTAAAACTGCGATGCCTCCGTGTGAGGGCCCCAAGAACAGCATGGGCCCTGCCATGCCAGCCAGTCCTGGATAGCTCCATAAGGAAAACCCACCATGCAAACATCAAAACTGTGGGGTTTGAAGCCACTTGACATGAACCAGAGCAGCCCAGCGGCAGCGGATGCCTCTGGACCTGCCTGCTGCTCTGCCATGCCACCTTGCTCCTCTCTGCCTCCTGAATAACCCTGGAAACACCCCCCCAAAAAAAAGATGCAAGCCCTACAGCAGCAGCAGCAGCAGCAACACAGCCTCGTCCTGCATGGAGTGTCTTGGGGAAAGACACTGAGACAGCTGCGTCCTCCACAGTCATGAACTGGGCTCTGGCAGCGCCCCGAGCTAGTGCAGGAAAAACACCCAGCCTGAGGAGGACCTGTGTGTGTCTGTGCATATTGGGGCGGGGGAAGAACCGCAAAAAATAAAGACAAATGCTCCCTAGTCTGCACACTCGCACAGCCATCCCCTTAGCCAGGCTGGTGGCTGTGCCTCCATCTTGCCCCTCCAGCCTGGCCTGTGCCCCCTCACACCTGGCCCTGGTGCACCACCCTCCCTCATTCGGCAGCGGGGCTGGGGCCACACGGAGGGGTCCAGGGCAGCCATGGCGAGGCATACGCCACCTTGGCACACCTCCCTGCTTGGCCCTCCCTGCCCCAGTGCAGGCTGTCGTCCTCTTGGAAATAAAACAGCAACAACAGAAAAAAAAAATATATATATATCTCCCCAAACCTCAGTGAAAGACCCAAATGGACAGAACTGACCCCCAACAAAACCAACAGGAAACAAAAGCAAAAGTCCCCCCCGAGGTCAGGGCCAGGTGCACGTCCCAGCCGGGGGCCAGCAGCTAGGAGCACGTCCTGACCTCCCTGCTCCTCCAGCCTTGGCACATCTGCGGCCTCCACCGGCGCGAGGAGCCCTGACAGCCGGGGGGGATACGGCACGGCCGGGGCTGTCCCGCCAGCGGCTTCGGGAGGGGAGGGCAGAGGCGCCTATGTGCCCCCCCGCCGCCTTGCCACCTTTCAGGAAGGAGTAGGGTCTCTTTGCCCCACCAGGTACAAGAGGCCCCTTGCTCGGCTCTCGGCCGCCGGCACAGCCCTACACAAGGGAGCCAGCCCGGCTCTGGGCAGGTACCATGACGGGGACAGCCCCGATCCGCTCCAGCGTGGCCTGGCTGACAGCGTAGGAGCGGGTGTGTGGTGGCCGTGGCTTCCTGCTGACCGAGCCGTTGCTCCGGATCACCTCCTGAGGGGACGGCGCCGTGCTGGCCGTCACCACCAGCGTCTTAGGGGGAGCTGGGGATGGGTGGCCACCATTGGCATAGACGGGGCGGGTGCTCATGCTCCCTGAGCGGGAGAAGGGGGGCTGGTGGGCATCGTTGCTGTTGCTAAAGCGGGTGAAGGAGTCTGTGGCATGGTTGGCTTTGGGGTCATTCCAGTAGCGGCTGTTGTAGGTGTTGGAGGAGGTGAGGGTGTCATTCTCCGACGAGGACGCGTCAGCGTGGAATGTCTTCGCGGCGGAGGAGCATTTGGGTGGCAGGTCATCCTCCCTGGGAAGGAGAGGATGTGAGGGCAAACAAAGAATGCTGCCCTGCTTGCCCAACACCCACCCCCGCTATACCCTGCTGGAGTCACCACCATCAATTCGAAGTGAAGGACAGCACCAACGTGAACCGGCATTGCTCCTTGGCCCATTTGCTCATCCCTCTTTGCAGGACCTACCTCTGTGCACGTTAATTGCTCCACATGCCTACCGCTGAGGCAAATGACTCATGCTGATATGTCTACGGGGGCAAAACCAGCGGTTGTCACAGCTGGGAAACTGATAGGCAGCATGACTGTATAAGTCACTCTTCTACACAGCTAACAACATCAAGCCAAAGCTCTCAATACTCAATGCCTCTCAAAGGCAATACTGAAAACAAAATCTGTCGTTACCATTCTTCATTTGCTCCCTCCTTTTTCTGGACAGATACTGACATCTTTCCCTGGCCCAGAGGAACACACTGAGGATTAGCAAGAGTGAGACTTCTGATTGCCTTCCTGCCAGCCGTTGCCTTTGCCACCAGCTTTCCCTGGTCCTTACCTTATCTCATTGGGAATCTCCTCCTCTTCTTCTTCTTTGTGTTTATTTTTCCAGTAAAACAGTGCCACGGCCACCAACACAATGCAAACAACCAGCACAACAGCACCTGTGGCCACCGCTCCTGCAATCAGGCCAATGCTCCGGGGGTGGGCTGTGGGGACAATTGAACAGAGAACAGAGAAGAAATCAGGGCTGGGCTGTGGCCGTCCATGAGCATTTGAAGCTACCTTGGCTTGGGAGGGGGGGGAAGGGACACGTCCCCATTCCAGGGCACAAAGGTCTTCTGATGGAGAGGCATGTGGTGGCTCACAGCAAACATGGTTACACACTTTACTGTCACAAGACAGAAGCAGGTGGCCAAGCCTCCCTCGGCAAAATACTTACGTGCAATGACTTGCAGGTCCAGAAGGCAAGTGCTGGTTCCAATGGCATTTGAAGCCACACATTGGTAAAGACCTGAGGACACAGTGCTGATATTTCGGAGAGTGACAGTGCCCTGGACTTGGTCTAGTCAGAGAGAAAAGAAGGATTTAAATCCCTCCCCCCCTTGAGGAAAACCATGAAAAGGCAAAGCCAGCAAATAGAGAATTTTGGTGTGAGACTCTTAAGAGAGAAATAAATTAGGAAATAACCTTGAAATGGAAGCATTGTGCGCACACACGCTCACACACAAGATTAGGTCCTAAGGAGCTTACACTAGATGTTTCTTTTTCTTCTTATAGATTAATTTCCGCAAATGAAAGCTTGGGACTCTCAGTATTGTGTGAGAAAAGGGAGGAAAGAAGAGATGTGCAATTATGTATACCCAGATCTACCTGCTAAATTCAATCTTGCCCTGCAGAACCCTTGCTCTCCCATTCCTGGGCTCCCCACCTTGTGCTCTGCCAATTTTCCTCATTCCTGAATTATATAAAACTAAAATGCTTGCATAATCTTAAAATACAGCAAAATAAAGGGCAAAAGTACAGCTATTACAACTTGGTCAGGACACCTGGGCTAAGAAATCTTATGCATGGGACCTGGAACTGGGCAATACCCAGTCTGATCACAGCCTTGCTTTTACACACATCTGAAAGGCAGCTCTGGCAGTAACTTAATGGAGAACAGTAAACTCAGTGTGAGAAGCTGGCGGTATTTTCCCGAGATAATTCTGTCTCCCTTCTCCCAGTTTCCAATCTATGAGCCTTTCATTTGGTTTAAAATGCAGATGAGTCAGCAGCTGAAATCTCCAGCCACATGCCAACATCTGGCAACCATGTTCTCTCTCTCCCATTTGACCAGACCCTTGTTCCTTAGTGGGGAACATGTTTCTGTGCCAAAAACACATGAAAAGTTAAGCGGCCACTGGAGGGTACCTAGTCCACCATGGGCTCTAGGTATCTTTGTTCCGATAAAGTGATCATGCAAGTGATGGCAGACACTCATTGAGCCATGTCACCTCTGGAGGCTCAGACAAAGGAAAGCCCAGGCTGTCACCTGGCAAATAAAAGGATAATCAACAGAACGAGCACCTTGTGTGGCAGTTGGGGGCAACTTGGGAACATTGTCCAGTTTCTCCCAGAGGTATGTTGGCCGGGGGATGCCTTCTTCTGAGCTGCAGGTCAGTGTGATATCGCTGCCCACGTCCAGGGACCCCTGGATTCTGCAAAGTGGGGCAGAAGGAGGAACTGCGAGAGAAGAGGGGAAAGTGACAGCAGATCAGGAAATATGACCAAACAGTGGAGTGCAGGCTCTTTCTGGACATGCACTGCTGGGGAAAGCAAGGACACTGGCACGAGCTGACAAGGAGACAAGAGGGAGGCAGCAGACAAGAACCCATTAAGGTTTGGGGGGGAGTGACAATTCACAAAGATTCCTGACCCACCAGCCCATCACAGTTACAGACTACTGCTGACTTTCACAGGACTCAGTACTCTTAGATCCCTCCCGCAGAGAAAAAGAAGGTGAACATTTCTGTGTTTGAGACAGCAAGGGTGGTGAGACCTAACAGAGCTGCAGACAGAATTTGCTGTGCTTGGATTTTCTTTTGTATCCCTATAATTGCACACAGTCTGGAGTATTTAACATCCTAGGGGGCATCCAATACTAATTGCTTTCATGAAAAGGAAGCAAAAATATAAAGTCTTTCTCTTCTCCTGTTGCTATACACAAAACTCTTATGGTCCCTTCAGCTCTCCAGGAAGCCCTCGTACTTTATTCATGCTTCTTTGCAACTCCACATCGCCATGCTGCCACAAAAGCTTTCTCTCCACCATATTTTAAAACTCCATTGTGTGCTATGTTGTATATGAAGGCTATGTGTCCTACAACCTCCCACAATACCCACAGGGCAGCCTATCCCTCACTACAGGATGTCCATGGGCTCCAATGCATACACTACCATATTGCTCTGCTATGATGCACTATCATGCACAGAGGATCCCCTTGTGCCTGTTCCTCCCCTCTCCCCTATAATCCCAATAAACACACCCAAGACAGTAAGTCCAATGACTCCGATATTCCTGACGCCTCGGTCGGGAAGATTGTTGACCAAACACTGGTATGTGCCAGTATCCGATAGCTGAGTGTTGTTGATGAAGATGGAGGCACTGGTGGTTGGCATTGTCACAGCAAACCCCACTCGCCCATAGAACTGGGGTGCACCACCAAAGATCTGACCCCCTTGGTAGAGAATAACCTGGAAAAGAAAGGAAGGCTCAAACAACACTCTTTAGGAGATAAGAAAGGAGGAAAACAGCAAGTAAAATATGGCCTTCCAAATCCAAAATGACCATTTCCTAAAGCATCTCTAAATAACCAGACCTCAATATACAGTTGTCCCCAGCAGACCCATACTAGCAGAGGTGTTTTCTCTAAAAGAGGAACACACTCTGTAGCCTGTTTTATGTCAATAAAAATATTCACAGAGGTAACAGATCAGATAGATACCCAAGTCTTCTGGCACAGCTGGATTGGCAATACCAGCATGCTTCATATAATACCCATCTGTACAGGATCAATGTAGAGAGGCAGAGACTCTGTGCAGGTCAGTGAGTACTTTGCTGGAAAGAATCTGCCCAGTGGACAGTATCATCATGAGTCTCAGCCAGTAAGATCCTGCCATGATTTCACACTGCTTACTGAAAATCATTGGGATGAACTGAATGACAGGCAATGTAACCCTTGAATCTGCACAGCCTCTACCTATCAGATGGCTTACATAGCAGTAAGTACTCAGACCAATTTCCTGAGGAGTAGGTACTCTTCAGTGCAGCTTCTCACAACTGAATACCAAATGTGAGGGGGAGAGTGTGACCCAAGATGGATTTCAGAGCAATGGCATTCTGCTGCTTCCAGAGTATGTGAGCAAAACCCAGGCAGTTTATGATTCTTGTGCCCACCACAATAGACTCTCATTTGCTAATGTTCATAAGAACGGACTTGCATAAGCAACAGACAGTGAAAAAGTAAGAGGGGAAGTAAAAGGGTAGATGAATCTATGAGAGGCCATGTCTTCTGGCACATTTTACATAGATTTCACAAGTTTAAGCCTGCAGCTGCTCCCAGATCCTCCAAATCCCATATCCAGCCCACCAAAACCTGGATTACATCTCCTGTGCTCCTTTGAACACGCAAACCACCAGAGATCCAGGGCAGCCATACAGTATCATGTACACCCGCCCCAATTGCACATCCAGCCAAGGACACAATGTGCATCAGTTAACAAAGCATTGAAGAAATCAGATTCATGTAAGATCCACAGGGTGTGTTCAGCAATGAAGGGAACGTTCTGGGACAACCAGAGACTCAGTATTGTAAAGGGACTACATCCAGACCAGCATGAAAAGGATGAGGAAAAGGAAAGCCCCCAAAAAATGCATGCTCCAGTAAGAAAGGACCTACCTGTTGAGGCTGATTGGCATTAGAAAGAGGAATGACCATCCAGATGACATTAAGGTTAGTGAGAGCAGCGTTAGTGGTGAAGGTGCAGGGCAATACTGCTGTCTGGCCTCTGGCAACCTGGATACTCCCTGAACTGACTGACACCTCCAGAGGACACACCAGACCTGGAAAGAGAAGGACACCCAGTTCAAGCATTTCAGAAGGATACCCAGTTCAATCACTGCAGATGGGCCCATGCACATGCAGGTCATGACAGCAGCATCCTGTTGTTACACAGCTGTACCCTACAAATTACTTCAGGCTAACAAGAATTATATTCCTCCCTCAACAGATCAGACTGCTCTCATACAGACCTTTTTCACAGGCAAATGCAGATAGGTAGCCCTTTTAAGTGAGAGCACTCTAGTTTCAGAGCCTCTGAAAACAACAGGTTTTGTTTTGGCAACAGGGAAAGAGCCATAAGAGCAGCCAAGCTGTGCCTAAGAGATAATGAAATATGTTTTCAAACCCATCAATCTTAATGATACCCAACTTCACTGAAACAGAAGAGCAAATTGCATTCTAAAAGTCTTCACCAAGGGGTAAGAAGAGAGAAACACTGTTCTCCCTCCATTTCTATGCCTCATAAATTCCAGCATAAGCAGAAACATTTTAATGCTATTTTTAATTTAAAGGGTTAAAAATCTAAATCTTTTCCAGTCCAGGTATTTCTATCTAGCTGGTGAAAAATGACTACTGATAATGGAGAATTTCATCAAATCTCATTTATTTTCCAGCATTTCCACCACTCACTTCTTTGCATTCCACACAGGCTGGACAGGGCTCAAAGCCTGATAAGCCCCAGCTTCCCAGCACAGCAGCTCAAGACTGCAGTTTTTAGATGCAAGTCACACAGGGAAATACCTCCATTCCCACTGCCAAAATCTTGCCAAACGAAACTAACCAAGGAATCACCACCACCATTCTGAGTAGCGTTAAAGTTCTTTAAACCATTTTTCCCCACAAAATCAAAATTTTCACCACAAAAATCATCTCTATGACAGCTCACTATCTTCTTGTTCAAAGCATGTGGGAGGCTGCTAGAGGAGAAGGCAAGGAGTTTTCAGGCTCCAAGGCAGTATCAGAATATTGCTAGCACCCAGATGTAGTCTTTGGACCACCCTGTTCTCTTGCTGACTCCAGGAAAGGCTGCCAGAAAACTTCTATTTTCTGCCAAGAGACACTGGTTTGCTGAAGGTGAAATGCTTCAAGCGAGTAGGTTTCTGTCTGAAGTATGAAGAAATCAAACAGGCTAATTTCTGAGAAAAAGGTGAGTGGCCTCCCACATGCTTGTGTGCTGGGACCCTTCCCAGTCTACCTAATGGAGCACTCGGAGCCTGGAAGGGCTGAGCTTCAGATGCTACAAATCCAGTTTCTAGCACCTGAACAATCTATGATGAGTTCCTGGGTTTGGACTGACTGCTCTGGAGGTGCAATATCCCAGGACCTTGCAAATCCTCAGCAACTTCCTCTGGACTTCCATTTCCTCCTCCATATCTCCCACTTCCAAAGCCACAGATAGTTTGGGGAGGCTCAGAAGTGCTTCAGAACAGAGCCAGAAAAAATGCCATTTTAATCTCTCCAAGTGAAATTCACGAGTTTCTTACTTTGCAGAAAAAATACCAAGTCTGACTTTCCTCACAGGCTTGGAACATATTTTCCAAGTTCCACATTAAAAATGTGGAACTTTTTGAAAATTCCTAGGGAAATAGCTCATGTCTGGCACTAACATCTCAGAGAATTAGGTGCCTGGATGAAGAACAGCTGGTGAAAGCTTAATCCATCAATCTCCTATGCAGGGCTGTCAGCAGCTAGCAGAAGTAAATAATTTGAAGAGCCAGTAATAAGCATCACCTTTATTACAAGGCATCTGCCTTCCAGTAGCCTCTGTGGTCAACAGACTGGGAATGGTTTTGGACTCCTCATTTACTTATGGCTGGCCACGCAGTGGCAGTAGCCCCAAAATGAGAAGCAATCCATGTCAACTTTGGAGATGTCTCTTACTGAATATGACCCTGACAAGGGATTGTCTTTTCTGCAGGCCTAAATTTGAAGGCCACCTTGCCATGACTACTCATCCAGTCTAGCATCATCTATGTGCTAAACAGTGTGCGGGGAGTCACAATAATTTGGACATTTATTGGATTAACCTCTCTCTCCAACACGGTGCAGAAAGCTCTTCTGCCTCATTCAGTGTAGGTTTAATAAAATGCCTTCCATGAGAGGGAAACCAGCTACTCATCTGATTCGGAATAGCAACGTGTTCTTCAGCCCCATCACTTATTCCCTCCACTTCTCCCTCCAAGAAAACCCCACACATTCAAATTCTTGTCATTCAGGAAAATAAATACTTAATTGTGAGTATTCACTAATAGCAAATTTACTGGAAAAGTTAAGAGTTTACAGTTTGCATTGCAGCGTTAGTTACATCAATCACTCAATCATCAAGATGATGTGATTTTCATACCTAACTACCCTCTTGCTATTCCTAATATTTACTATTAGTTGATTGTAAACATCCTGCAGAATAATAAAAACACTAAAATAGAACATTCATAATTTCTTCACTGTAAAAATAATTTTCAATACATTTGAGGATTTCCCAATCTACTTATGAACAATTTAAAAAAGCAAAGAAAACATATCATATTCCCTTCGCTCTGCCAGAGTCTCACTCTCACCCAGCAGCACCCCACAGCTTCCATAATCTTCTTCTCCTTTTAGATCACCACAGCATCTCTTTTAATTTGAATGCCATGGGGAGTTTGGGCGGAGAAGGGAGCGCTAAGGAAGAGCTGAGGTCCCCGTCCATTTCTCTTGCCAAGGGGAGCTGCTTTGAATCTGGCATGCAAGATGAGCACTGCCCCCCCATCTTGCTATCCTGTCTCTGTCTTCTTAAACCACTGGGCAAACCAGCTCCTCAGACGCGCCATTGCCTCGTGCATCCCAGGGCCTGCCAGCTGCTCTTTGGCCCGGGATTCATACAAGGCAGGTGGCACTTAAAGACAAGGACTCATTTTGTTAAACTAAGTGGCACCTGCAGGGCTACAGCTGGGGAAAACACACACAACTGCTTCTGACAAGTAAGCTTAAGCAAGGCGACAGGGGAGTCAGGAGACCAAATCCAGGCAAAGTCCTCTTCCACCAGCATAAACAGGGAGGTAGGATGGTGTGTTAATGCAGCACCCGGGGCGCATTACTACACTGCAATTCCTTTCCCAGGGAGACAGCCGAAAGAGCAAAGATCAAATCCTCTTCAGAAGCTACAGTGTCTTTCTTTATATCTCAGACTACTAGAAAATGTAACACACTTACACATGTCCTTGTCCATCTACCGAAGGATCTGTTGTGACTGCATCCTTCCACACCAATATTTGTGGTCCTAAACACAGGTGGATGCACACAAAACCACATAGACTTATAAACCTGTATGCCCACAAAGATACCTAGTAAGAAAACTCAACCAAATGTTACATGTTTAAAAATTTCAAAATTAGGAGTTGGAAAAATATGGCTTTGCATTAATGCAAAAGGAAGGAGGCAGGGGAGACAGGGAGGAAGAGATTTCAAATTTAGCATATCTATTGGGACAAGGATTTTTCAATGCAGCCTAAGGAATGAGGACTTGAATTCCCTTGGGTAGATATAAATGCAAATATAGATATATGCACACACATACAGCCCAGTCTAGTAAGTCAAATTACACATAAGAGGTCAGAAAAATCAAGCAAAGGATGTTGTAAAGGGTCTCCTTTTGCAAAAGTACACAATCCAGATCTTTTCTAAGCATTCAGAGAAGTTTAATGACTTGTGAGAGGCAACAAGACTCAATCACAACCAAATTGTCTCCTAGAATTGGATTACAATGGCCATTACACCCTCTCTTGTATGTGCAGTCTCCTCCTTAGTAATTAAGCATCCCTGTAAGCAGCGTGCCTGGAGGAAAAGCAGGGTACACCACTGTCAGCAGAAAGAGGAATGGGCCCTTCCTGTATGTAGGACACTTTGATCTTAGCTTGATTCTTCATATGGCTTTCTCCTTTGATCCCAATGAAGCAAGCTCCTGCCACTAATTAGAATGGATGCTCCATTTTTTTGTCTCCTATCAGGGAACAAGCCAGGAGAATGATGGTTTGGCTACGGAGGCTCTTTTAGAGTTTCTTCATATTTCCAGGACCAAGTAGTCTGACAACAGATCGCTCTGATTTCATTTTTGATGAGTGACTACTGCTTTTCCAAGTAGCACACTCAGCTCCCTCCCATGCATCCATGAAGGAGTCCCTGTAGATAGTTCATACAACATGACAGAAGCATGTAGGGCCCGGTCCCGCAAGCAACATTTGCCTCTCTGCTGGGTACAAGGACAAGGCAGATGCTGCCACGTGTCTGTTAGCTGCCTACCAGATGCAGTAATGCTGAAAGACATGGCCACATCTTAGCGCTTTAACTCATACTAAGTTGACGGAAAATGTTCCCAGCTCCCACTCACTGCCACACCTCTCTGCCAGAGATCACCAGACAGACCACCTAATCACCTCAGCTGACAGCCTCGTGAGTGAAATGAGGACTTCCACCACCATCACTTCACATCAGTAGTCCAGATTATAACATGAACAGCTGGTGCACAATCACCAGCCCATATCAGCATGATGACAGATGGCCACAGACCACAACGGCCTCAGAGGCTGCAGAGGCTGTGTCTTCAGGAAGCATTGTGGTCATGCTGTTGAAATTGTGCTAAGGGCACGTCCTCCTCTACTGGTGGATCGTCCACAACACCTGGTTTTCAGAGGCACCCATGCTCAGCAAGATGTCTGGGTATCACTGGCTGGGTTGCAGTGTAGTGCACAGAGAGGGTCTTCCCCCACTGTATTTAAATTAGGAGTGTTGATCCCCCAAGACCACAGAAAAATAGACGTTTATTTGGAGGGTCATTCTTACTATGAAAGTCAATCTCCTGCTGTGCCTCACTTTCTGGAGGACACTCTCTACTTTGCAAGTACCCCCAAGAACTGTTGGCAAGTCAGGAGCATTCGTCGCCTGCTAGCAGCAGCCTCCTGATACTCAGCGGCGTGGGAGGCTGGGCTAGCATGACTTTGCATACACAGAGGCCAGGGTACAGGTTGACTCTGCAGTGCTGGCAAGCCAGGGAAGCAAAAGGCTGGGGAGAAAGGAGGGAAGGAGGTGTGAAAGGGATAAAAAAAACCTCAGCTGTGTGCATTCTGCATCTCCAGACCTCCAGGGAAAACATGCAGAAATATGTGTGGCTGGGAGGAAAATGAGAATAAAGCTTCAAGCTGTATCAGCTTATATCTGAAACCTAGGGAATGGCTCCCCCCGTCTCAGTGCAATTAGCAATCCTGTTGCCATGTGCTGGGGAAGATGCCTTTGGCAGTATGACATTTTGGGTCCCTTGTTAGGGAGGCAAAGATGAGGTCATTCAAAAGTTTCAAGAACAGGGTAGGAACACAACGTTCGATCTGGTGATTGCAGGCAACAGAGGGACAAACTGCAGAACAGTCTTTTCCCTGAGATGAAAGGAAAACGCAAGTCGCTGTGCCTTTGGCCTGCCTCACATCTCTGAGTCTGGGACCAAAGCTGCCTTTTGTGCTAAAGAAGAGAAATGTCTCCCACCCCAAATGAGCTGGGTTACATTGCCGACTCAACACACTGAGCAGCAGGAAAACCCACAGCCCAGGAAGGAGTGACTCACAGATGGAGGACACAGTAACAGATGCAGGGAGTACTTCTGCCACAGGACCTGATTGCGCAGCAACCACTGCAAAGCCCCTGAAGGAGCCTGACTTGCCATTGTAAGAACTGATAACATTGAAGTTATCCAGCATGACGTGACAGCACCCACGCAGGCTGCTCAACAAGCTGTCTGAATACCGGTCTTGCCCATTCTCATCAGGGACTGAGTATCCTCCTATCATTCTAGATGTGCTGCACTTGCTAGTTTAGAATCTACCTAACCGAAGCCATATTTACCCAGTCTAGTGTCTAGTGTCTAGCTTGTGGTATACTCCATCTTGCTCGTGGAACCAGCATCACCAAGCACTCCAAAGTAGCATATGTCTGAGTTAATGCCCACTGTCTTGATAGAGACCTCCTTGGAACAATTATTCTTGGAACAATGGTGAGAAGAAGGGGGGGCTCCGCCACACTATAGCCCTTCTGCCAGCTCACAGCAGAGAAGGCAAACTTTGGTCTAGAGTCCAAAGTGACTGCCTCAGTGCCCCAGTTTGAGGGCACATGTTACACAGGTGCTACAGGGAGCCATCCCAGTGAGCTTGCGGGATATACTGAGGACACCCAAGAAAATGTCAGGCTTCTGTCATCAGAAAAGAGGGACAGAGACTTTGTAGCACAGCTCCTTCTCAAGATGCAATCAACAGTGCCTAATCCACTCCCAAAAGAAGTTTGTCTAATTTAGTCTTTAAAGCTCCAGACAATGTCTGTAGTGTGCAGCACAGTTTAGCAGTCTGGTCCACTACTCAGCAGCCCCTGCTTTCTTCTAACTCCCAGAGCTCTCACCAGTGGTGCCTCTGTGCCCCTGCCCTTTCCTCTCTGCAACTCAGCCATGCAAGTCACACTTGGCAAACATGGCCCTTCCCCTCACCCTGTCCAGCTCTTTCTGTATATCTTTCACTATTCCCATCACAATGATGGGCAAATATATAGCTCAGAGCTAAAAAGAAAAGTTGCAGTTGAACAGAGTTGGGCCATTTTGTTCTTTGAAACAGCTGCATCAAACTTTGAATATCTCAGATACCAGACTGAGAATTTATTGGGAGTAATCCCCTTCCCTTTATTTGGATAGGCTCAGTATCCCAAAACAAGTCTCATGCTGGTTCTTTCTGGTTCACAGGTCTAGCAATACGATAGTAACCTTACAGTGTATAAGCCAAAATAATTTCCAACTCTTTCCTTCCTATCTTTACTGGCTCTGCAGTACAGAGTGAAACAAACAGCAGGAAAACTATCACATCTAGCACGGGTTTAGAGCAAGATTTCTGTAACACAGGTGTTAAACCTACACTGACACTAACTTTTCCTTTGAGGTCTATACAGTGTTACTCTCTCCCTTAAATGCAGGTCAAAAGCCAAGTTAATGTCTAAGCACCTTTATCCCTGGAGAAAGCATCAGACACAACTGGTGGTATCTAGTCATCCCTCCAGCATGGAGCTTCCCAAGTAAATAGATCCATTTTACCACAGTAAGAGCAATCTCAGGATTGCTGCCCACTCTGTAGGATACGCAGGCTAGCAAACACTAATCCAGGGATAAAACACAATGTCAGGGTCTTGAACTTAAGCCCTACAGCATTTCTTACCAAGAACTCCACCAGCGACATTGGCTACCTGAAAATCTGTGTTGATCACACTGACTCTTTTCCCTTACCATTTATAACCTCATCTGAATTTGACAGAAAGATAACAGCAAATCTTCCTGCTGACCCATTCTGCTCTGGCCTCAGCTGTTGGCCTGGCGAATAGCAGTCACTAGTGCCCCTGCCATCCTCCCTTTTAGAAACAGGTCTTTCTCTGCAGGCCAGCTGGGAGGAGGATTTCAAACAACTGTCTGATTGAGATGGCATGGAGCACATCTCCCTGCCCCTAACCTCCCTAACCTGCAGCCGTAATGGGGGTGAAAACTGGACTTCAAGACCAAAAAAAGGCAGGCAAGCTTTCAGCTATACATACTTAAAGAATGGTGTCACTTCACTCCTATACCCTTGTCAGAGGAGCTGGACTAGCTCTTGCAGGGATAGAAAAGGGGCTCTCATAACACACTGAGGAATTTGATTCCTTCCCCATTTCTGCCACAGACTACCTGGGTCCTGCCAAGCAAGTCAGCTTCAGGTATCCTCAGAGGGTCCCTATTAGTGCAAGATCCTCATTTTCTCAGGTTTAGACCTCAAGGGTTTGATTTGCTGAACTGCTGAGCATACAAACCTGCTAGAGAAATCGAGAGGGACTGTGCTGTCCATGTAGCACATTATGTTAAGCTCTCTTTGTAACCTGAGCGGTGCTCTTCCAACAGATCTTAATGCTTGTGTTTAATTAGTCACAGTCTTGAAATGCAAAAGAGGTTTTTGAACTGAGAGAGGAGCACAGTGCTTGAGCAGCTTGCTAACATGTACAAAGTGGGAACAAGAACTCGAATCTGTTTTACAGATGCCCTGGCAATATATCACAGGGCTAGGGGCTCAATGACCCAAATGGTCCTTTCCAATTCTGGACTCCTGCTGTGCTCCCAGTACCGGTTTCTTTTCTGTGTCTATCCAACCTGGCTGGAGCTGCCAGGACAGCCGCCTTCTTCACAGCTCCTGCTAGCTGGGATGGCTGCCTTGCGTGTCTGCTGCCTAGGATGCAGTATGCATGCAAGTTAGTGGTAAAAAAACCAACTGTCTTGTATGATAGCAAGATTATAAAAATAGGAAGGGACATTGATAGGAACAAAAATAGCACCTACAATGACATTAGCTAGGATAAAACTAATCAATTGCTGTGCTCTGGGGCATGCATTAATCCCCTCTCCATGATATAGTGTTGCACAATTAGGTACATTATGGAAAGTTTAACACTTCCCTCCAATGCATGTGGCATTGGCGGAAACAGGCACTGCTGCGATCTGAGCTGGCAGTTCTTGAATTCACAGCATTTGCAGAGGGCTCAAGGAGCAGCTGCACTACTGAGGTTTGGGATTTTTTTGCTTTAGCAGATGAGCAAGACCAGAGGGGACCTAGATGGGATCAGGAACTCACTCAAGTGCTCACTCATTGTTCCCTTGAATTTAAAGAGGGCCAGATGAGCCTAATCCAGCCCGCACTGTGAACCAACTTTGCCCATTTCTGGCTTTACCCAGCATCAGAGTCATCAATGACTCATCCCCCAGGATGCAGGTGCGCAAATCAGGAGCATGCCATCTGTCCACAGAAGATGGATGAAGGCCACCAAGAGGCATCATACCCAAAGTACAAACCAGGGTGGTGTGTCCTTGCAACAGGGTGCTAGTCATCTCTTTCCCTCCTAAGTTCCTCCAGAGATGTTTGGAGCACCATTTTCCAAATCACAGGCACAGGCAAGGAGGAAAGCAAAAGTCTAGCTGGGCACAGAAAGTTGTCTCCCTATTCTTTATCTTCTACAAAGCCAAGACTAGCAAGCACAGTCCCTCCTCCTTCACCCCTCCCTAGTCCTGTGATAGATCAGCATTGGGGAATCATAGAATGGTTTGGGTTGGAAGGGACCTTAAAGATCATCTAGTTCCAAGCCCCCTGCTGTGGGCAGGGACACCCTCCACTAGACCAGGTTGCCCAAAGCCTCATCCAACCTGGCCTTGAACACTTCCAGGGAGGGGGCCTCCACAACCTCTCTGGGCAACCTGTTCCAGTGCATCACCATTCTCACAGTAAAGAATTTCTTTCTAACATCTAATCTCATTCAACCCTCCTTCAGCTTAAACCCGTTACCCCTTGTCCCATCACTACACTCCCTGATAAACCATCCCTCACCATCTTTCCTGTAGGCCCCTTCAGGTACTGGAAAGCCACAATTAGGTCTCCCCAGAGCCTTCTCTTCTCCAGGCTGAACAACCCCAACTCTCTCAGTGTTTCCTCATAGGAGAGGTGCTCCAGCCCTCTGATCATCTTCATGGCCCTCCTCTGGACTCTCTCCAACAGTTCCATGTCCTTCTTGTACTGGGGCGCCCAGAGCTAGACACAGTACTCCAGGTGGGGTCTCACAAGAGTGGAGTAGAGGGGCAGAATCCCCTCCCTCGACCTGCTGGTCACAATCCTGTTGCAGTAACTTAAGATGTTGTCATCCTCTGCTGTTTACCTTGTCACTCAGCACGAGGTTGTTGCCCTAAAAGCAGGCCAGCAGAAAGGAAGCTGAGACTCCAGCTCACAGCCAGGCATTAATTAGCATAACCTGCTGAGGAAGGTGTAAGGACAGGCTAACTTGCTTTGCTGTGAAAGGGAAAAGCTGCATTGCAGACACACTGTCCTGTGGAAGCATCATCCAACAGTCACAAATTTCTAGGGGTGAGAACATTTTAAATGACGATGGCCAGTTACTCTAATTGAAGCGACACTTGGGAATGAAAACTTATCAAATGGTTATGCAAGCACATTTAAGGTGGGAAGCTCAGCTTGAGTTTGCAAAGAGCCTGCAACAGCAGCTCAGAGCTGCAGACTTTCCCATTCATCTAGCTCAGATGCCAACATAAACCTCCCACATCCCTCCTCTTAATTATCTCACTGCTTGTTACAGCACATCAGGAAGGAAAACACACCTTTTACAGCAAAGATTTGTATCTATGTTTCCTAAAAGAGGGAAAAGGCACAGAGCTGACTGAGAGCAGTGAAGGCATATGTTGGCTTCATTTTCCTGAAGCAGGATGCAAAACCTTGCAGCAGCCAGCTCTTAACGTTTAGGAAGCACCACCATGGCCAGTCACTGTCTCTGAAAGCATCCTTAAGCATCCTCATCGGTATCTATAACCACACCTGAGGCCAGCTGAGCCCCTGACATGCAAAGTACAGGATGAGGCTGCATGGGATGAGATGAGAGCTGTATGCAACTTTATTATCCCAGAGCAGGAGTCTAATTAGAGCTCTTCCCAGGATCTAAAAACAAAAATAGCCTCAAGTTCCCCCCTACTCATCCCATTTCTTTGCTAGTATTCTCCCAGCACAGCCCAGTCAGCAGAGATGTGTCACGCTGCGGATCACTGCCAAGTGCTGGCAACAACATGTGACATTGCTGACACAGCAAAGTGACCTCCTTTGGGAGAAGTTATCCGCTGGTGCCTCTGCAAGAGAAACGTATCTGCTCCCAAGACTGGGGAACAGACAGCCTGTGTTAGGAAGCCAAAATTAAAACAGGCCGGCAAAGCTGTACTAAGACACTCACTCCTATTTTCTGTTTGCCGAGCCATAAAAAATACATTAACGGCCCAGCAGCTTTGTAAATGATTTATGGTCAAAAGAATAAATTTCTTCCTTCTCTCCTGGTTAAAAAAAAAAAAAAAAAAAAAAAGTGCAACATAGTGATAAACTGCTTAATAAGGGAAAACAACTCAAGGTTTAAATATGTTCAATGGTATATTGAGTGGGAAGGACAGAGCCCATAAGGAATAAGATTAAAGCCCAGTAAGGGGAGCTGGCACAGGAGAAGGCAGGATGAATGGATCGGCAGGCTGGAATATACAAATTGTATGTGGTGGGGAGAGGCAGGAGTGTGGGGAGCAGCTGCATGGGAAAAGAGGTGGGGATGGGGGAAGGAGAAGTGGCTCTTCAATGACTTTTAAAACTTTAATACAGAATGCATCGGGAGATATGCGTTCTGCATATCCCTCCACCTCCTGCCCCCATTGTGAAAAAAATACCATCGAAACACAGACTGCAAACTCACACCTGAGTGACTTTTTCACCTACCTCGTCACAATCATCATTAGGTCTAACTCCAGTGCAAATAGTCTTAACCTATGGTTCAACTACAGATCAACTACTTTTACCCAAAGCACCAAGAGCTATGCCCATCCTCCCCAAAGAGGAGGAAGAGCCAAGGGTGATGGACAGCAAAGAGACAGCGCCTGCCCTATTAGACACAGGCTGGGTGAGGACACAGGGACGTGCAGATGTGTGGCACTCTCACTGCAGGCACCACCGACGTCCTCAGAGATTCCTCCAGGAACCTCAGCTGGCCACATGAAAGCCAGGCCTTGTTGGTGCTACTGCATCTTGCAGAACTGATGAGGCAGCAAGATAACAGGAACACCATGCATCCACCCACCCAGTTGTTGATGGGCTCCACTACAAACAGGAGTGTACCCATGCATGCATGGGTGCACATATGAGAGAAAGCCACTGAGGCCACGGCAGGGCTTGGGTCAGCAATGAGGGCTCCAAGGAGCTGCGAGTTCCTATGTGAGAAAGCTTCCCTGCAAGGGGGAGAGTGAAAGCTGGAAGCAGAGGTTGGGGGAGAAGAATGAGAGGCTGCGGTAACAGCATGGGAATCGGGGTTAAGGCAGTGCAGGGGACCATGAACAGCAGGGCCTGGGGGTAGGAAATTACTCTCCAAGAAATGGCCCCACATCTCCAAGCCAAATGCAGGGGAGCTCCCCCAGTGCTTCCTAAGGTACCGACCTTACCTGTCTTCCCCCATTACCAGGATATTCCAGCACCATCATCACCCCATGATTGGCTATGATGGCTCATGGCAGGTAATGATGGGCTAGTCCTTCAACAAAGGGTTCCCTAAGACAAAACAAAATTAAATAATTTAAAATAAAAGCAACCCCTGAAGAGACAGAAACTAGCCATTTCTGAGAAAAAAAAAAAAAAATTAATTTATAGGCTGAACCCATTCTCCTTGGAGTCAGGAAGTCAGGATGAGTATCAGATTCTTAAAGGATCTGGTCCAACAACTCACAACTTTTTGCTGAGGCAATGCTAACAAGTAGGCTATCTGCTTTCCACCCCAGCTTTGTGTCGCATGTATGAAATGTTCTCATTCTATGGAGTACACTAGCTTTGCAAGTGAAAGGATATTTGGCAGGTGTTCTGCGGTGTTCACCATGCCTTTGAGCTCCCCTAAAAATTTTCCTGCTCTGTGACTTCCAACCTACGCTACCGCCTGTGTGGCCAGCAGAGTGCCCACATGGGGCTGGGGCCGCTCGGTCAGACACCAATGCCCGCACTGATTTGGTATGTCCTAGCAGTTCCACTAAAGGCAGTTATAACACTGGAAATACACTTGGTGTTTAAAAATTAAGCGCGTGTTTAAGTATCTTGCCATATCAGGGCTTAAAGGTCTAATCATCCATTTTGGTAACAAAACTCCTGTGCCCTGCTAGCATGAGAGAGAGTCTTTAAGTGAGAACATGCACAACCACAGTGAAACTTCCCTGTCTCATACATGATGCTGAAAACAAGCTGGATAAAAGCATAACTTTCAGTCTCCAAAAGCAGTCAGATTGAAGTGAGCTTTCATGGGGATATTAAAAGACATGAGACTTCCATATATTAAACTTTGTTAATCTCAAACTACTTTGGATGTAAAATTATTAAAAACAAACAAACAGGAAAGAAACAAAAAAGACAAGCTCTTTTTCATTTAAATTGAAAAGAAAGGAAAACCCAAATTTGTCTTGTGATCTGGCAAATGTCAGGTCAGTAATTGAATGTTTCAGATTATGAGTTGTGCTGTCTGAAAGAGGTTGTAAAAGGACAATTTTCCACTGGGAAAAAAGAGTTTTCATTAAAATCAAAATAGGTTGTAAGAATATCAACTTTGATGACATTTTCAGTGAGTGAAGACAAAATGAATTGCTTTGACTTCCCCATTTAATTACGTTAATATTGGCACACTTCAGTTCAACAAGGTGAAAACCACTTTATTTCAATCTGTTCAAACTTTTGCCATATATTTAATATTACATAAATTCTAACTTCGTATAATTTTATTCAGTAACTGTACAGTGTTATACGCACACACATACTTAATACGCTATGGCCTTTCAACATCATGTGAACAGTATCTTTTCACAATGTAAATTGCCCCTGATTTTTGTTCCATCCACTGAAAAATCTGCACTGTCACTGCGATGTGAAACGAAACAGAGATGACACATTAGGGCTTCCCTGGAATAGATGACCAGCTTGTTACCTGCTTTAGCTACAAACAACTCCAGCCCAATCTTCTCATGGGAACATCAAGTTCAGGAGCTGTAGGTGTTGCCATGTGAAGTTTGGTTCTGATGTTGCTCAAGTGGCCAGTTATCAGGCACAGATATTTCCACACATGAGCCACAGGAACACATCTATTTAAGCACTTTGATGTCTTTTACCTGAATGACGCTCGCTCCCTGCTCCCTGTCCTCAGGGAGCGCCATCTTATCCACCTCCCTGCCCCAAAACCCAAAGCTTTGGTGCAAGTGTTGCTGACTATAAATCAGTTCCCAGCTCTCCAGCCATTTGGGCTAATCATTCCCACATTGCACGGTGGAAGCAGGACCAATAGATTAAAATGTGCACAGCCAGATTAGTGCAAATCTGCTGTCCATCTGCTGCAAGCCCATTTGATGTGTGGGTACGTGCCAGCTCAGGGCACAAAGGGAAACAAGTTCTAATGCTGGGAGGCCCTCTCTGCTTACAGTGTACCCAGGGTTCAGGCATTTTCAGCTCTAAGAGTCCAAGCTAAGATCATTGAGCCTATTTTTTCACAAATATTGAGCATTCTCACCTCCAGCCGGTGCCAGTCCTCCTGCACTGTAGTTGGGTACCCAGCATCATGCTGAAAAGACTCCAGTGCGGAAAGTTGCACTCGCAGCTCTAAACGATGCTAGCGGGTAAGGCACTGGGGCAATGCAGAAAGTCTCCATTTTGCAGTGAGGAAAATCAAGATGGAGAGAGGATATAACTCACCTAAACACCACACAGCAGGTCAATGGCAAGACAAGAATGGGACTTCAGCACCTGATTCATGGGCCTTGCTCTGCCTATTAATCACACTCTTCAACACTATGCCAAGTATTAGTATTGATTTCAAATTAACACACACATTTCTTATCAAGGACAAAAAAAAAAATAACCAAGAAGGTTCACTATGTTCAGCTCTGTTGGAGGCCGACACGATTATAAGAGCAAACGCTTTCTGCAAGAGGCCCTGCCCCCAAACACTCCAGGCTGGGAGGCACGCAGCACCACCCTCAAGGAAGTGTCAGATGCTCACAAAATGCTCCAAACCTCTTAAGGAAGGTTTTTTAAAAAACAAACAAACAAACAAACAAACAAAAAAACCCCATAGAGAATCCTCATAATATGCTTGAAATGCAGGAAAGAGACTTTGTGAATGCAGTTGCTGCTATTATTGTACATGACAATGTGCCTCCCTCCTTACCACCTTTTTTTTCTGATGCCAAGTCCTGGGAGTTAACCCTGGGTGACCAAGCCTCCCAGTGCTGTCTGATTTTATTCGTGTCCTCTCTTCTTCCCTTCCTACCTGATGTCCTAAATTCCCTTTTACAAGAGCTGCTAACTTTTGCAAACACAAAGCTGCTACAGGCTTCCCTTGTCTTTTAGAGTTAGAGTCTCAGGAAAACACTTTGCAAATTTTCCCTCCATAACAGATGCAAAAAGCTGCTTATGCCTAAGCAGCAAGTACACGATTGCTCTGAACTAAGAAAGATTTTTTTTTTTCCCTCCACACCTGGCTCATTTTTTCACGCAAATATTGTCACTCCTGCCAAGTCTAAGAGCACACAGAGCAGCATTAATATGAAAGAGTCCAAATGGACACTGGTTTAACAAGAAGTTGAAAATTCCCCAAGCACAGCCTGCATGCTGGGTTTTCCTTTTCCTTTGTTTTTTGCTTTAATGCACCCAGAGAAGAAAAAAAAAGTTAAAATAGAACATAACCATAAGACACCACTGAAGGAAGTCTTAGTCTTTTGGGGGTAAATTCCCTATTTGAAATTCAAAACACACATGTTAATCTTTAATGCTAAACCCTGGATTAAAAATTCATTCAAAAATCTCACAGTTTGGAACACTTACAAGTCCATTGCATTATTAAAAGCTCAGATCACTGCTACTCTGCATAAAGAAGTCTCTCCAAATTCCTTCCTTTGTCTTGACGCCAAGAGCAGGTACTCATTGCTCTCCTCATTTATCCTTTAAGCTCAGAGAAACCTTGTTGGGGTTCCCAAGAGCTGGGAAAGGCTCACCCTGGAGGCCTCTGGGTCCCATTTCAGAGTACTGCCACTTACTCGCACCAAATTCTGCAGGTCAGCCCCAGTGCTGAGCTTGCTGGTGCCCACAAACACGTCCAGTTTTAATAAAGTGATGTGGGAAGCACTGCCAGCATCACCCCCAAGGAAAGAACCGTCTGCGCCCAATGTGGTCCGGGCTACCACAACTCACTGTGGCAGAGCACTCACTGAAATCACGGAAGGAAGAATTGTTCCCAAACTGCCTTTGCCACAAAGGTTCTTATTTAGCAACATGGGTCATGAGGCTGAGCCCTCAATTTTACTTACTTTTTTGTGCTCCCTTTTTGTTTGCCTGGGGGGACGTATCGAGGGACCAGGCAGCATGTGCAAAGATGCTGCGTTTTTTACAAGTATATTTTTGGAGCCATTTGCTGTCTTACCAGCTGCAGTCTCACAACGCTGCTGTACGCTGAGCAGGAGGTTTCCATCTCTAGAGTCTGTGTCATTTACTGTAGGGGGTAAAACTTTCTTTTTAAACACCAATGTTTTTAACAGCCACCTCAGCACAGTTGCACTAGCAGTTCCCATTGTGAAGCAGCCTCTCTCCTACCCCTTTTCCTGCACTTGCAGCCTCATTTCCTTCCAAATCCTCCACCCGAGACCATCCCCAGGAGGCTGCCCTCACCTGCAGCCAACTGGGTCCATGCCAGATGAACAACCGTGCCAGCCGAGATGGGCCCTGCCCGTGCACACCCCCGGGTGAGGAAGGTGCACAGGTAGCGAGCACAATTCTTGGAGGGGTTGTCCCACTCAGGGAAGTGCCGATGCTTCTCTGACCCTCCAGATGCCGTCGGAGGACAGCATCTCTCATCTGCAGTCAAGACTGCTGCCTGCTGTGCAAAAGGTACTGTGTGAGAGCGAATACGTTGCGCCATGCAATGGGCAACCCCGATGTCACCGGACTCAGGGTGAAAATGATGCAGTCTGTCCCTAACTTTAAAGCAGTACTTGTCATCAGGGAGAAAAAGAAAGGAAAGAAAAAACACACAGAAGAGATTAAACATGTATAAATCGCACTTATCTCTCCCTTGTTTATCGTAACTTTTCCTGCCATATTTGCTAATGGCAATAATAATAATCTCTGTAGTAGAATCACGCTTTGGCTTCTTTCCCAGATTCTCCTCTTGTTCACCAGGCAGTGAAGTCATTGTAGCACCAAAAATTCACAGAGACCTGACTTTGCAGGAGGTGCCCCACCAGGAAAGGTTTTGACAGCTTCCCAAGGAAGCTGAGGAAACAGAAGAGGGGTGGAGGAGAACCCTTGTTTTGGAGACAGCAGAGTGATAGGCAAGAGGGGGAAAAGGTGGCAAATCTCCACTATATTTATGAATAAACATGCAATCCAGCACACGAACAGTCCTGCTCAGGCTGTGTTCCCCCAGCAGGATCTGAGCACCCTGGGGGAGGCAAGGAGCAATGAGCCCAGGTGACTTGCCAATGCTTGTGCAGAGCTAGAAGTGAACCCTCACTCTCCAGAGCCCAGCTTGGTAGTTCATCTCCCAGATCATCTTTCCTTCCATAAATTCTGTCTTCTACTTTTAAACTCATGTGCCCATCAAGTCAGATTACAATTAGGACTCTGAAAATATGGCAAAATATATTCATGAACATCTGTTTGAATAATAAGCCTGAATTTGCTTCAATAGTATTCACCTGACCTGGTTTCCTTGCCTTCTGTGAGTGTTCACACCAGCTCTTCCCTGTTCAAAGACAACAACATGAGGGAGAGGCTGCTGCACACACTCACGTAAACACGAAGATGGTTTCTGCTGGTGGAGTAGAGGAGTCCAGCCTCTGGTCCTCAGACCTTCCAGAGGTTGCAGGCTACTTCTTGGACTTCATGAAAATCAGCTAAGATAAACAAGCCTAAAGTCAGAAGGCTAAAATTTACTGCACCAAGACCTGGTCTATCACTAAGAAATCTCTATGTGAGTTTGAATCCTCTGCAGTTGGAACTTGCTGGGAGAAGAGGGGTAGTCACTTCTGCTGAGGCCATACCTGCTCCTCTGGCTGGGTGCAGGTAAGCAACCCTCCCACTCCTCGTCCTGCCCTCTCCCCCTCAGATCTAACAGCATAACTGCCGATGTAATAGCTCTCCCACACAGCTCTGGCAAAAAAGATCCTCATTAGTGGGTAAAAGCAAATTTTTTTCTACCTTAGGTCACGCTGAGAGTATCAGGTTAAAGACCAAGAATGCAGCCAGCTGTGCTGGCAACCTGAACTGATGGTAACCTCTGGCAGGGGAAGGGGAGCAGGGACAGCCTCTGACCTCTCCATCCACCTCAGCGGCAGTCAGGGCAGTATATCCGACTGCAGCCTCTCTCCCTGCCTCCGTTTGCCTGGCTGTGAACTGGGGCAGCATCCTCTCACCCCCCTGCACTCTGTGCTGTTTGGGCACGTGGTATTGAGGGAAGGCAGGTAAACAAGCAGACAGACTGATGGAAGGAGCAAAAACCATACCCCGAGGTCTACATGCAGGTTGAAAGTAATAAATACTCTAAGTAATAGATTGCAAGCTAGAATCTGACCCTCGGAAAAACGTTTCTTGAAAAGCAGAGAGGAATAAACTCAACTGTATACACTTGATGGCCAGCTGGAAAGAGATTGTGGAGTTAAATCAACATGGCTTAGAACACACACCCCAGAGAGACAGATTGAAAGGCTGCCCACTGGATGCCCCACAGATATTTGGCCTATCTGTAAGCAGGTTGTGGAATACCTAGAGGACAATACAGCAGGACAAGAGTAGTCTCTGAGCAGGAGGAACCCAGAGTTTGAGAAAGACCAGCACTACACCGGCTAAATCCTAGAACAACAGAAGCCAGAAGGAATTGTCTTTTGAGGCTGCCACAGGGATGCTATTTATGTTCACAGTAAACGGGGGCCACAGGGAAAGAATTCAGCTCCAATGACAAGGGGGCTGTGCTGTACTGAGACTGGCACAAGGCTGCTCCCCATCCGGAGATGACTTTCATCAAAGGAACAGCTTTTTACAACTGCTTCCCAGCTCTCGTTATTGTAGGACCTACTGATAGGTGTTTCTACACTCATGTCACAAAACATTAAAGTCTTTTCCAAGCTCTAGGAAGCAGGAAGATACAGCAGTGGAGGAAAGTGCTTCTGCTAGGCTGGAAGACAGCATTGCTTCAGACAGCACATGCAGCAACAATCCATAACCACAGAGGACAGATGAAGAAAATACAGCTGCCTTTGGACAGTGCAAGTCTAACAAATGAAAACAAGCTTCCATTAGTCTTTTGGCATGAACATCCCTGGCTCAAAGTAATTAAATGGGTTTGGTTCATACTTTTTCTTTTAATTGATCAAGAGGAATGATGTTGCTACCTCTACACCCCCATTACACCTAAAATGATGACTAGCACCTCAGCACTTGCCTAGCAGAGAGAGAAGAGCCTTGGGCATCTGCTCACCTACCCTCTTTCCTGCAGCCCTGTCAACAACCCTCACAAATCTCCTCTCTAATGCCGATATTGTCCCCCACCAACGAGACTCAAGAGGACGTGGTTCGAAGCAGTGTGGCTGTGCCCACCACCGCAATAGTGCAGCTGGACATGGCTGTGAGAAGTACAGGAAGGGGCTGAGGGAAAAAAAAAATTACATCCCCAAGTTGAAGGGCATCATATGGATCCTCACCCCTCCCCAGGACCCACGCTCGCTTTGCAGGCCATACCTCCAGCCCTGTGCCGGCGAGACAGTAAACACAGGGGTGTGGGACGGGGGGTGGCAGCGCGCAAGCTCCCTGCCATGACAGCACCTTCCTCCCCAGGGCAATGGAGTCGGGGCGCTCACTGGAGCTGACAAGGCCATGCAGCACCAATTTGGTGTTTTGCATCCTCTGAGAAGCGAAAAACAGGAGGTGGCAGGGTGGTTTCCCCCCTGCTTTCTGGATGCTTGGGTTTCTGACAGATTTCTCTGCGTGGGGGCTACCCAAAAGCTCCGTGGAGCTGGAGTGTCAAACGTTGACATTCAGCACTTAATTTGTGGTGCAAATCCTGTCAAACCCGATTGCGTCTCTTTGCCCCTCCGAGGCATCCCAGGCCCTCTTGACTTCTGCAGGGGGCTGAGGCTTTAAGGAATGATCAACTGTTAAAGCGAGAGTGCAAACCGGCAGGATGCGCACCGTATGCTCCAGCGCCAGGCCTGCCCTCTCCCCTCTCCTCCCCTCCACCGGCTCCGCGTACGTACGCACACAGAGTGGCCAGCAGGGAATACACCCCAGGAGGCTTAATTAAAGAGCATATTTGAAAGCTCCAGGCATCATCACGCTAGAAGAAAAGAGCGATAATATTAGCATCTGTTTGGGTTAAGAGAGGAGGGAGACGGGGCCGGAGGCGCTGGCTGCCTGGGAAGCATCCCAAAAGCACAGGACCCTCTGCAGGGATCTGCCATGCTCATCTGTACCAGGCACAAAGGTACCAGAGGGGAAGGAGCCTTCTAACAATGGAGGATCAGGCAGGATTGAGTGGGGAACCCATAAAACACGGCAGACGTTTCTTTCTGCCCCCTGTGAAAGGAGAAAGTGATCATTGTGGGGGAAGGAAGATAGGAAATGAGATAGAGATAGGGAGATACATCAAAGGGACAGAAAAGAAACAGAAGAAAAATAGATAGAAAAATGCTAAAAGATAAATGTAGTATGGTTTTAATTTGCATGAGAAAAATAGTTCTCTTTTCCCCACCGATCATCTTTATTAGCAACAAAATTTGCAGCGAGATCTCAGACTAGCTATCTAGCTATGACAACAGCAAAGCTCTGAAACAAACTGCTCCGGGGAGGCTGTGAAAACCACCTCTGGCAGCTTTTTAAAGGCAGAGTGTAGGGCTGACTAAGACTTAACCAGGTGCTTTGCCTGAACAGCACACAGACCAGATCAGTGGTGCCCGAACATTTGCTCTGCTATCCCCTTACCTGATTTTTGGAGAGCAACTGCATGAAACCACTGACCTTGTAAAAGCTATTTAATACAGCTTACCTACACAGTGCTCACCTCAGTTTCACAGACCACAGTCCACATAGCACTAGCCTAAAAAGATGCCTCAAGATCTTCTCAAGCTTCTGCATCTCTACCTTTGCACATGCTTCAACTGCAGGGACAGGCTCCAGGAGAGGCACAGGAGGCCACAGAAAAAAAGGGATGTGTAGGAAGCCCACTTTGCCCCAGGGACCTAGAGCTTGCTCAGCAATAGTGCCTGTGCTGATTGTAGCCACACTGGGAGGTGCAATCTCCCCAGTGCTTCCAACCCCCCTTCGTCTATCAGCCCAGTATCCACCATCCGCACTAACTTACAGTGTTGAGCCTGGAGATGGAGCGCATCAGGCTGAACGGTGTCATTTTAGAACTTGGCTACAAGCAAGGAAGTCAGTGACAACACCCTGGGCAGGGGAAGAGGTTGGTGGCAAGCAAGTCTTCCTTCATTTCTTTCTTCATGACACTCCAGGGAGGAGGCACATGGGAAAAGATGCCTCCTTGAACATTATCTTTGTCTGAGTATCTGCTGCAATCCAAATTCCAACCAGTAGCCCAGTTATGGGGTTAGATGGGCCTGAGGCAAGACCCAGCAAAGCCACTGCTATTAAGAGAATGGAAAAAGCAGTGACATATCTCAGGCAGAGAACAGCCATGGGTAAAAAAAAAAAAAACAAAACGTCCTGCCAGGAGCACTGGAGTATGACAAGAGGTCTTAAATCTCCCTGCCTGGCACCGCTCCCAATTAAAATCCTCCTCACTTCTCAATCCTGCAGACTTGACAGGAGAAGACCACCTTCTTCCACATGCAGGGAAGAAGAGAAAGAGGAAAATCTCCTGCTTCTTCCAGGAGAGGACGGGCAGCTCTGTTTGCTCAAGCTTGCCAGCTTACATGATGGTGTTGTCAGCTGGGGGGTGATGCTCTCTCCAGCTTTGGCTTACCAGGCTGACACCAGCACAAAGCCCATACACCAGCTCTTGGCTCAGCAGCTTCTCAGACTGGTGACTCACTTCAGAGCTCAAGAAGAGGTCACCAGCTTAGCTTGCAGGGCTGATACCAAGGCACATTTCTACCTGAGCCACTGTATTTTCCTGCAAGTTTCCTTTCCAACCTTCCATGCAAATATCAGCACTTGTGGCTATTTGTGTTCTTGGGAAAGTGACTGTCTGGCATGAGGGAAACTATGAGAAAGCGACACAAGAAATAAAGAGATGAAGAGAAAAACAAAGAGAAAGGTAGATAAGAGTTTTCCAGCACCAAGCTTAGATGAAAAAGCAATAAAAAGAGTTTCCTTTCCTCCCTTGACTTCTTTCCAGTCCTCTTTTCCCTCCTTTTTCCTTTCAGTGAAAATTGAAAGCTGTATCAGAAAAAACTAAAGCCCACCTGTCCCACTTCCTCCTCCTACCCTGACCATTTTCCACAGAAAAAATGAAATTAAGACAAGAATGTAATGGAAACTGTGAAAAACAGTCTTTAATTAAAAAACCCTATTTTTCATCAACACATACAGCTGAAGGAAAAAGCTGGACCAGCTCCACACAACATTTTGAAGATACAAGTTAGCCCCAAACCCACAAGTATTTGTCCTCAGCAAAAGGAAAACTCATACACAGCATGAGTACGTGTGTCTATACTAGGTCTAATCCCACCAGCACGCTAAAACCAGCAGGGACACCATGCTGGAAAGGACATTGTGTACTTTCCCGGTAGCGGCTCACAGCAAGACCTGCGCTACCACATCCTCTCTCCGACTCTTGCTCATGCTGAATGGAATGGATGCAGCAAAGCCATCACACTCTCCTTTGCCCAGGCAGACAAAATCCCTAAATGCATGGATTCAGTGCCATAACCTCGTCCAGCAGGTATCAGAGCCCCAGCTCCTGGCCAGGAGCAATAGAGCAGTTCATGGACATGGTGCTGCTGTCAAAGGCACACATCTCTGTGAGGTTTATTGGCTCTCTACCTCCCACCTTGGAGGAAGCCAAGATGCAGGAATTTGTGAACTTGCTAACTCAGCATTTCTGCCTTGATGGCACAAAGTCTGGATGTGGCCTTCTGGAAAGTCTTATGACCACTTTTTGGTTGCAGGGCCAATGCTCAAGCCCAGGTCTTTCAAAGCTGTTGCCCTAGAACATCAAAGCTTTACGCAATAGTACAGGTCATGAGATCAGCACTACAAATTCATTAGAGAAAGGAGGCCTGCGAAGGACCCGCAGGGCACAGCCAGCAGGCACTGCTGCCCACCCTGGCAGCCACACTTAGATACCAGGCAGCTGGGTCACAGTGCACCACAGTAGCCAGGGGAATACAGGAGGCATGCCAAGCAGAGATGGGGTGCACCAACATTAAAGGGGACCACATGTTCTCAAACAGCTGAGTGCATCTCCTCATGTATATACATAAACAGGGGAATGGTGCTATTTCCTCTGGATCTTCCTCTAAAGCAGATTGAGGAGAACCAGAGGTAGGTTCTCACTTTTTCTTCGGTGCGGTGGTCCAGCAGGAGGGAGCAGAGGAGGGGAACAGGCACAAGGACACATCTTCCCATGAAAGGGATGATGCACCAAGAACTCTCTGGCCAAAGCACTCTGTTGTTCCTATTTGGGGCAAGTACTGCTGCACCCTTAGGCAGCAGCCTTGTATTCCCCTCATGCCTCCTGATCCCTCACCAAAAGAAAATGAAACAAATCCTCCTGTAAAACCATTTACCCACCTCAGTTTCTTTCTTAGCCAGCCTTTACTTCACCCATGAAAGCACAAAAAGAAGCTGAGCTCTGATATACCACTGAATCCTCCCCTTTATCCCCATCCTTTCCTCAGCACAATTTGAAGAGTAATGACCTGAACCAACCCCAGCTTAAGACAATGGGTGTCTGTGTACTGACTTCAATGGAATTTGGATTAACATGGGATTGCAAAATCCCCAAAATTAATGCAACTGTAATGCTGTTAAAACAATGGCTCAAAGGTCAGGAGATCCCTGAAGTTAAAGGTTTTCCTTGAAATTATGTAAGCCACACTACACATCCTACATTGCCTATGACTATACCTTCATACAGAGAATGAAACCAAGTGCTGCACATCGGAGAATAAAACCTAGGAATCTAAAACACCGTGCATGCAAAGGAAACGTTAAGAGTAGATAGCAGTAGCTTTCTACCTCTTTCTTTATCCCCCAGTTGGTACTGATATCTTGTTCATTGTAATGCTTTTTGTTCTTGTGCTTTTCTTGAAAAATTAATAAAACAAAAATGTTAGAAGACAGTGCATGTAGAACAAATACTCCTCTGACAACAGTTATTCTACAACAACAGAGCTCAGAGAGCAGCAAAATCAGTCTCAACCTCAGCTCCATGTAGCCACAGGATGCCACCTTTGAGCAACCCATCCAATTCACCAGAAGCCAGGCAGGAAAGCAAGATAGTATTGAGGAATATGCCACTAACAGCTCCTTCAGAGCTTCTCTCCCCATACAGGTAAAGTCCTTGTGCACATTGTTCTCCCAACTGCACAAAACAGAAACTGAATTGCCTGGCTCGTGTTTTAATCAGAGCACCCACTAAATTGTGACTGCTGACAATTACGGATGCCCATCTTTAGGCAAGAGATGCTAGCCAGAAGCCAAGTACCCACAGCTCCTGCTGAAGGCAACAAGGGCTGGCAGTTTGGAGTAGTCCTTTCTCCAGTCGCTATGAGAATGCCATGTCTGAGCGTGGCCCCACAGCTTCTCCCACAGGCTCCAGTGGAAGTGGGGGGAGATAGATGGAGTCGGAGGGGAAGCAGGCAGCCACTATTTGCTCATCTTTTGGGACCTGCCTATTTTCCCCAGAACTTTCCAGGGAAATCCTGGCTACGTTTAGTTTGGCTGGGGTACAAGGCTATTTTTAGGGAAAGAAATAAACAGATGAAGATCCATTTTTAATTTTCATTTAGATCTAGGATTTATATTTTATTTGTTAATTTTGCTTTAATCTCCTTGTCCTTCATTACTCCCTGACTTTCACAGCAGGGGAGAGGAGAGACACAGGGAGGAGGGTGAGGAGTAGGACCCAGTGGGAGCAGTGATGAAGAAGGTACTGAAAGAGGGAAGAGAGTGAGGGGGAAAGAGTATTGTTGACAGCATCTGATCCTCTGATTAATGTATTTCTAAGCAGATTAACCGAATCCCAACTGCTCTGTGCCAGGTTTCTTCTCTAAGCTTCTCTTTCCCCCATGTAAACAAAAAAACATTTCCTCTGAGCAAACATCCAATGTACTGACCAGAGCTCTGGCAGACTCCCTGCCCTCATGTAGCACAACACTATGGGGCACACAAGAAGGGGGACAGTATGGGTCTATGGAGGTAACCTCTGGCTTTAAGCATATTTTGTGCCCTTTCTTTCACCTCCTCAGGACTTTGCATGACTCCTGACTTGTCCATATTCAGGAAGTGTGGAAAGATGTCAAGAGTGATGTGGGAAGATGAAGCAGCAATGGCTGGTACAGTTCTGGTCCCAGAGACACGTGAGAGCTCGTGATCTCATTACGCTTTGCTGATCTGTAGCTGCTCTCCATGGCACCCACACAGGGACGAAGACAGAGGAAAGATGGGTAAGATCATCCCCAAAAGAGGTGGTTGGAACCGCTAAACACAACCCACTTCTTCCTGCCCTGCCCCACCAAAACCTTTGTGCTGATTCCCTATAAGAAAGACATATTGCCGTTTCAGCCCCGGTTCTTGAAGCATTTCACATTCAGTAGTTCTCCAAGCCCCTACAACTCTATATCACTGTCTCCATTTTATAGAAGGGGAAACTGAACATAGGAGAGACTTCTCCAAGGTCACAGAGCAGGTCAGTGGCACAGTCCCATTCACATGAGCTGTGTTACAGGCATTTTTCTAGGTCACAAGATCAGCCTTGGCTGAATAGGTCTTCTCTAATCAGCCTCGAAATTTAGCCTCCAAGTTTATTTGTTTCCAGGCCTTGTGAAGCCACTCCTCCACCAGGCAATCTCCAGCCTTGCTCCCCAAGGGCAGGTTTGCCATCTCTGCTAGCAACAGCCATGGTAGTCACGGGATATTTCTGCCTGCCTAACATGCTGATGAAGCTCAAAGATCATGCCCGCCTTCAAGCGTGGTGGTGTTGCCAACCCATCTTGAAGTGGAGGTTGGAAAGACAGAAAGACCTCCTGCCTCCTCTCCCCTCTTACAGCTGCTCATTTTTTGGGTCCAGGTTTCCTCCTGAAGTTCTGCCTTTGCCTGAGCAACAAGTGACTGAAATGCTCACAGGCATCCCCCTCCACCCACCCACCCCACCTCCCCCCCTGCTTTGGGTTAGTAGAACTCCCCTTAAAAAGGGAGCTTTTTCTATATCTACTACCAGGGAAGGAGAGCAGCTCCTGTAATGAACAGCCAACACAGCACAGTGGATGAAACCACTCAGAAAGAAGAGGATTTCCCATTTGCTCAAGCTGCCCGTCTTGCCTTGCTCAAGTCACAGTGAGCGCTTTAAAAATTAAGCCAAAGACACATGAAAACTAAAACACTGGCTTTACCACACAGTGACTGTTCCTAACATACATTGTCCCTGAGAAGGCTCCACCACACATAACTTTTAAATAAAACACTTCAGATCTCATTGCACTGTACAGCACGGTGTTTTCCTACTGATGCCTTTTCATTAAGAAAATCGCAAGAAAAGTCCTGTGCTGCAAATGGAAGTGGAGATTGTGACTAAACAAGAATATATGGAGTCAGTTAAGGCTGTAGGGAAAAGATAAGGGCAAGGGGGGGAAAAAAGCAAATGAATTTATGTTGCCTAAGGCACTGAAGGGAATAAGAAGGGATTTACAAATTCATCAGGAGGAGAAGCAGCACCAGAAAGAAGGTAGGTTCATTAATAAATGAGGATGAGGATGAAATTAATGGTTCAGAAATGGCTGAGCAGCTTTTTTAAATCTGTCCTTAGCCAGAAGAATAAAGAGAGGAAGTTTGGACTAGAAAGGAGGGGGGGGAAAGTAAGTTTAAAAAAAAAAAAAAAAAAAAACAGAAGCAAAAAAGAACTTGAAGAATGATATGTCCACAAACTAAATAAAGCAAACGACATCCTACAACTTAATCCAGAAAAGACAGAGACATTTTTTAAAAGTATTTTTCACTTCAACAGAATTAATACAGGGCTGAACATTAAGCAATCTATACATATAAGCACTTGCATAAATGTATGCAGGATCAGGAGCCTAGTTTGTTATGGCAAGGCATTGACAAACGTATTATCCCAGTGACAAATAATCTGACAGTTTACATTGAGCTAAGGAGGCTCCACAAAACCAACCAAAAAGCAAACATAATAAAGATTTTCAATAAGGAATAGAGCTGGCAATGTTTAATTCCAAGTCGATATCTATCCCTAGTGAAATAATGAAACAAATATGAACAGTCATTAAGAATCTAAAGGATAAAATCACATGCAATACACAAGTGAAAGTCTTTTGCTTTTTAATACACCCGCACAAATACCACCCAGAGGAAAGGCAGTAAAGAGAATTTGAAGCTTTAGGAATTTGAAGGATTTGATATTGCCCCACTGCATCAGTTTGACCAGAACCAACAACCAACAGATCAAAAAACTGGCCAGAGGTACCAAAAGAAAATACACTTTGTAGGACTGAGAAATGACAAATGATGTGCCAAAGGGTTTGCATCCATGTTGGTCTTATTAAACCCAGTGTCACAGGAAACCAGCACTAACTGTCCATGAAATTTGCAGCTGACACCCTGCAGAGAAATTGCAAATATAACAGAAGACAAAGAAACAGGCCCTGGACGAACACGGAGCTCCTTGAAATTAAGCGTGTGTGGGCAATGGTCCGAAAGTTAAAGCAGAGAGTAGCATGATTGGGACAGAGGATGATTGAATCTAGACTCATCAAAGCCACAAGCTGAACCCAACAAAATAGAAAAATGCAGGTAATGTCCCTGGAGAGCAATAATCCAAAAGATGGATACTCAGCAGGAGGGAAAAAGCACAGAAACTGTTTTGTTCTCTGAGACTCGAGGTTACAGAAAATAGCAAATAAAAAATCTTGATGTCCTGTATTAGCAAAACAGGCTCTTGCAATTTTGAGTGGTGAACAGAGGGGCATCCCATCACAGCAAAGGGAGGGAGGAAAGATTTCCTGCACCATTTTGATGCAGCCAGCCCAAGGATTCATTTTTGTTCAATTCCATCAGTTTTTCCTCATCAGCAAGAAATGAGCAGCAAATGAGAAAAAAATCAGAGACAATTGATAAACAGACCTGGAAGAATTTATGAGGATGACTAAGAAGGGTTAAATGTGTACAGCTTATTAAGGAACAACCCCAAGGAAGTAAACTGTAAAACATACATGTGAATACTGCAGAGTGGGAGGAGGTAATAATTAGGAGTTGTGAGATTAAACTAGAAAGAAAAGAAAAAAAAAAAAAAGAATAATAGAACTTATATCAGGAAGTAAGTTGGCATGATTCTGCTTCTGCATCAGTGCAAATTAGAAGTAACTCAACAAAAAGGAAAGAAGGGGCATAGAAAACAGGCACTATGAAAGCATCCAGGGCAAGTGTTTTGGAGATCCTTTCTTTCTCTCCTAGTCTTTGCACTGTCTGAGATTTCAGCTCCAAAACTCCAGCAGCATTCTTGGTTGCACTGATTTGTTCCTGCCTTCTAGGAAAAGCAGACGCTTTACCCAGAGCACTGGGCAGAATTCAAACCACTGCTGAGGCAAAACAGCATTGCAGGGTGTTTCAGCAGCTCTGGCTAATCTTATGCCCATTAGCAACATGTGCAGTTACGTAAAAGATACTAAAGCTCTAATTCCGCTATTCATTACCATTATTAATACGGTGATAAACAAATACATAATGAAGACCTCTTGTCCCTAGGGACGTCATGTTTCCAGATGCCTGCTGACCAGCAGAAGGGCTGGGAGAAGGGCACCATTTCTGAATTCCTCTAAGCGCTACCCTGCTGCATAAACAGACCTGACCTCTTCTCCCAGGCAATGACGAAAAGGAACATTCTTATCTCTCGGTGAAATTTAAGTCATCCAAAACTGCAGGTAGGCCCACAGAGCACTAAATCCAGGGAGAAACATCCTCAGGGTGCTACATATTTTCAAAAAGACAAATCCAACCCCCAAGTAAGGAGATGTCCATGTCTGTTACTTAAGAGGCAATGAAGGAGAAAACAAGAGTAATAGTGCTCAGCAACCCCAAGAGCCTTCACCTAAGCTGCTGCGAAAGGTCTCTGCTACTGCAGGCACAGGGAAGGAGAGAGCACACTGGGGAGAAAAGTACTGGAAAGCACCTCTGCTTGGTGGTAACTCGTGACAAATTTGGCCACCCATTACTGCAGGATGAAGGAGTGCTGTGATAGGGGCTTTCAGAGTCTTTGTCCACTTACTGAGATAAATAGGCGTCGCCTGCCCGAGAGGAGTCTTCTGGAGGTTAATACACTTAATATCCTTATTATATTCATTCCTCATTTTCTGACTGCTAAATCCTGGCTTGCCCTGCCTTCATATGCTGTAGTCTCAAGCAGATGGGATGCATATGTGCATTGCCCACCACGTATTTTGGGCACGGCCAGATGCAGCACAGCGTTAAGTGTTCCCCGGTCACCCAGTGGCAACCATACTCAGTTGCGCCCCGTGGTCCCAGAGAAGCAAGCTCAGATGTTTGGGGGCTAGGACTGGAGACCTGCCTTCCTCTTAATGTCTGGCAGAAGCACTTCAGGAACTGCAGTGCTTTTATCCAGCAAGCGTAAAAGCTTCTATGCAGCTCACTTGCCCCACCCAGAGGCATTTTGCTCTGTGTCCTGCAAATACCAAAGTTCTGCAGCCTCCAAGTTCCACAGGAGAGGGGGCAGATAACAGCCGTAGCGCTCGATTAAGCCCAAGAAGCAGCAATGACGGTAGTGAGGGAATCCTACAGACCTTGACAATTATCAAGTTCAGGCCCTCTGGAGCCTTTCTTCAGTCTCTCAGAGTTATGGAATTGATCTGGAAACCACTCTATTAATGTTCTTTCTTTTCCTCCTCTTCTCCCCAAGCAGCATCATCATTTATTAATTTATGATTAAATGAATTATTGATTCTCACTGCACCTGCAGTATTCGCCATTGTCCTTCTCCCCCAGAGACATCTTTGACTGATGTGAGAATGGCAAGACGTCAGAGAGACAAAAAGAGGGAGAAAAACTCACTGCACACAGGACCTCAGACAAGCGTGCTCCCCACTGAGGTGCAGAGGTGCAGAGGATGGGCGCAATGCACCAGGGCACAGCAACGGTGCCACCTTCTCAGACAGCAATGAGAAAAAAAAAAAAGTGCAAACCCAAATTGCTTCTGATAAGGATGGAATGAGTAGCAGAGCTATTCATAGGCATTCGGCATGTGGGCAAGTATTTAAAAAAAAAAAAAAAAAAAAAGTCTGACCCAGAGCAGAAGCTTTTGTTTTTATTCAGAAAAGTCAAGCTGCAGTTCTTTGAACACATCACTGAAAAAACCTTCCAGGCTTTTGGCTTTTGCCTTGCGATTACAATCAACAGATGGTGATTATTTTACAGGCTAGGGCATCTGGTCAGCTCCTAGCCAAACATAAATAAAAGACCTTTGCGTGATTTTATCAGGCATTCTGGTCCAGAAACAAAAACAAGGTTGGGAGCAAAGGAAAAAAGGTAAAAGAGAAGAAGAGAAGAGGTACTTGAAGTTCCCTGGTGTTGGAGATATTTCCTTTCAAAGAGAAAGGATTGGGGGGAATAACAGCAAATTCGGTGTCTTTACAGAAATGTGCTCCTTGCACAGATGATCAGAGCTCAGCACTCCTGAAACTGATGGGAATTTCTGAGCCAGAATCTCCCTGTCATGAATTAAACCTAAACTTTGAACTTTTTTCTGGGCTTTTCAGGCCAGGTAAACCTTCACCCTTTTTTATAGCATCTTTCACCCAAGCATTGTAACGTGCTTCTACCTAAAAAGCCAGGCAAGTTTTACTCCATCTGAAAATGGAAGGAATATATCAAGGTACTGCTCCTGCTTTTCATCAGGGAAAAAGGAAAACCAAGCTACTGTAGGGAAACATCTTCTCTCCAAGCACCTTTCCCAGCCAGAAGAGCTGCAATATTCACCTTGAACTAACTGCATAGAAAATGCACCTCCAGATTTTTGTCCTTCCTGCAACTCTCACCTCCCCGCGAATCACCACTTGCCCTGACACCAGGAGGTGCACGCTGGCTCAGTGTGCCCGACCACTGCCCACTGAGGGGCTGAACCCACGGCAGCAAGGGAAGACCTAATTGCAGCAGACAAATTACCCTCTTAGGTGGGAAGTGCGGGGCTGTGTTTCGGTGAAAGGGATTCCCGGATGACAGATGTTTCGGGTGTGCATGTATGCAAATACCCCCAGAAGAAATGCAATGACCACATCTGTTGTTCCCGCACCCCTATTTTTTTGTGCTCTATTAGCCCATGACTGTTTCACCCCAAGGATATGTCAAAGGATCATAGGTTTTACCTCCGAGCAGCACAGATGCTACAAACCCAGACAGGTAAGAGGAGGTTATTACTTATTACCTGCATCTCACCCAGCACCACAACAGATTCCCACACTGCTTTGCTGCATATGAAAGCAGCTTTTTACCACCTCCCTGCTCTTCCCTTTGCTCTTGGTGGCACTGCAGTCCTGCCTCGCCTGATCCGCAGGGAAGTTTCAGAGCCCTCATTGCTATTTTGTACTATAGGATGACGGCTGAAAATCTGGAAGGCACTCGGCCAGAGAGCAATTTTGTTAGGAAAACAAGGCAAACACTTTCTGTTCCTGCCTTACACATGCCTCTGGGTTACTCAGCCATTATCTGCTAAATTAAGGCCAGCACGGCTGGCCTTAAGAGCCCGTCCTGTACTAAAGTCACGGCCAACCGTGACTTGCTAGCCATGGCCGTGGGGCACACACGGGCTGTCTCGAGCTCTCCAGCAGATTGTGCAGAATCCTCACCCGTGGCTCACGCACACGCAAGCCCTGCTCTCACAGAAAAGAGATGAGGATCTCCTCCAGGTTCCCCACCATCACAGCTCACGTTACAACATACCACTGAATGGTTTCCGACTCCCTTCTGGGGAAAATCGGCAGAATTTGGCCATTTCATTATGTGCTCGGCAGGACTACAGGCGAGAGTGGAATTAGATGCCTGCTCTCTGGCTGAGGAGGAGTGAGAGGGATACCCTCCCAGCCCCATTTATACAGCGGCATCGGAAGGCAACGGCTAAACAGGGCCCAAGGTGGGGCAGAGGGCACAGATGGGTAATATAGGAGTGAAATGGCTGCAGAGAACACACATACGTCATGGGACGAAGGAAGGAAATTACATTACACTCCACACATGCAGGGAACAAGCTTGGCTCTGAAATAAAAGAGCAGCACGCTACCCCACTGCCTCCTATTAAATTGATGGACTACATGGCTGTGCCCAGGGCTTCTCAAGATAAAAAGGTTCATTTCCTTAGAGAGCAAGGTTTTGACCTCCACGACCTTACTGGGCCTGTGCGCGTTTACCCATTTTAATTTCAGATTAGCATCTCGCATTTTCAGTACCTAGGGGATTACTGTTTTCGCCTGTGCAGCAACTGCAGTTCATAAAAGTATCGGTTACCCTCCCCCTTGTTCACAAAATCAAGGCAGATCTGACCAGATGGCACATGCTCCTGCGCTCTGTGTCAGGCTGCATTAATTCAGGGGAAATGAACTCTCCTCCAAAACTATATTTATTTCAGACACCGCCATGCCCAGTTGCTGGGCTGTCCTCAGGAAAACCTAGAGCCAGCTCTTTTCCATGAGCTTAGCAGGGGAAAAAGGATGGCAAAGGCCTTGCTGGAAGTCTCAGATGCCAGGAAGGAGGAATACCCTGGGAGTACGGACTCCCAGGTGGCTGGAAGTATTTCAGTGCCCTTTCCCCAGTGCTTTGAGGCAGTAGCTGTTGCCCTAATGCTCAGAGCATCATGAAGCAGAAGGTTCTCCCACACCTTGTTGGACCAGTCTGGTAACTCCTTAAGGCAGCGCTCCTGAAACAGCTCAGCCTTTTGGGGAAGGTTGCATTACACTGCTGTGCTAGGATCAGGAATGGGATTCTCCTCAGGAATGGAGACAAGCAAAGGATGTTCTGGAATGGTGGAATGGTGCAACTTGACCTACTACCTAGACCCAGCTCTTCAACAGGCCCATTTCTGTGGGGTTTAGGCAAGGCATTTTGCCTGTTTATAGCTCTGGCCATGCTGCCCGTTGATGGCCCATTTCCTCCACCCTCTGCTGGAATAACTCTCCCCATCGCTGGAGGCAGTGTAGTGTGAGTGCTGGAAGGAGAGTCTGATTGGGTAAGAAATGCTCTTTGTTCCTCATTGTAAAATGTTATTTACCATCTTATATAGCACATATAACAACACCTAAGTGCTATACTATAATTAGTAAAATCATGCAGAGAAACTGCTCATGTGGATAATGATACTTTGCGTCCTCCCATGTGGGTAGTTTAAGGTTGAATTAATTCATGTTTGCCCAGCTTTGTGAGATCTATGGAAGAAAGACTATTGTTATGCAAATAATTATTAATAATGACTCCTCCTGTGCTGGTCCCCATTAAATGTGCTCAATTTATAAATCAAAAGGTGTTTTTCTCCTTACTGCAAGACAAACTGGGTTCCACAAATGGAAATGTTTGTGTCAAGGGAGGACAGCTCTGAAACGAGGGTGCTTTTCTGAGACCGAAGGCTCAGCTTCTGGATCCTCCTCTCTGTGCTATACATGTGACCAAGCAATACATGCGACCCTGGAAGTCACTTGGAAGAGCAGTCACACTGCCCGCTCAAGTCATCAAACGCAGGCACAGTTCAGAGGTTCTCAACACAGACAAAAGCCCATGCAGAGGGAAATTCAGACTACCAAATACTACCTAATTTGCCCACAGGTGAATAATTAACATTTTACAGACCGAAGCACAAACACCTATGACAATAAAGCAGCTCTTAGAGGTATGGTGAGTATAAATACACCATACATGCAGCGCCCAAATCCTACACTAAATAAGGACAGGTGTCTAACAAAGACAGTTTTTAAGAACACCAAGGCCTCAATACAATTCATTCATGAGGGGGTTGGTGTCACAGCCACAGTCATTTGGAACAGATGTTCAAAATTGCTCCACAGCTGGTTGTCAAGGTCCCTGAGAGGTCTCCTACTGTGGACGAAGACAGGACCACACAAAGTAAGTAGATAAGGAATTTCATATTAGACAAGGTTTCTCCTGGGTTGCAAGGTACATTGTGAGCCACACAGGGGTTACACCAACACAATGCCCACAGGACTGCTGCATGACTGGGTGCAAGTTATCTTGTGGTTGTTTTTTTTAATCCAAGAAAACTGTGACAGCAGAAAGAGAGAAATTCAGCTATTACCATAATCTTTTTAGATCTTCATCAGCCCTGTACAGGAATAGTCTGACAGCTTATAAAAACGAACATTTTTGTCCCCATGCTGTGCAAGGCTGCTTGCAGCTAGGACACATCAGTTTTACTGTGCTATTTCCACACAGGAAACAGCCATCAGTGCAGCAGGTCTGATGCATCCCAAACCCTCGTGCACACTTACTTTGGTGAGAGATTTCTCAGAAAGAAAGCCAAAGAAGCAAGAACTAAGTTACACCTTTGGCTCCTAAGGCAGTAAGTAGCTTGTGTGCATAGGGTTGCTGGGCAGGATAGGCTCTGACAGAGGTTAACGGGACCACCCTCAGCAGTCACCCTCCATTACTGACAAACATTTTTGCAGGGTTCCCATTGCACTGAAGTTCACAGATGCCTTAGGCAAGACACAAGGTAGTTAGGTTTGAGATGGATGTCTTCCTGCATCTTCAGCAGCTGCAGAGGCGAGAGAATCTGCAGTCAGAACTCGGCTCAAGGGGGGTTTGAGGACCACAAGAGACAGAAGTGATGCCTGCTCATCTCCCTGTAGTTCTGCAGATGCAATCCAGCTAAGCATCAAGGAAAACTTATTTGTGCCACATGAATGAGCAAGTGTGAGGTGAAGGCACTCCTGGAACTGATGTGGTAGAAAGAAGGTCCTTTGCCATTTTATTTATCTGCTACCCTGCTTTCACAGGAGCTGTGATAAACAGATACTAATCATTGCCACAGACAGTCCAGCATTCAGACGTGTGCCCTTCCCTGAGGCCCCTGGAAGAATGCACATTGTGTGTGCTTGCATGAGAAATGCCACCAACCCTACTGCTTGCATAGGCCTGCAGATTTGCTCATTCAGTCATCATTCCAAGGCACAAACACTTGCAGCCCACCCACGATTACCCAAAATCTTCAAGAAACAGAGCAAGGTGATGTAGCGTACAGATGCTGGTGTAGCTGCAGGAAGAAAAGTACGTGCCCTAAGCCCTGCAGAGCAGTGTGTCTAGGATCTCACATTTAAGGAATTCCCTAGTGATTTCAGCAAGCTGATAGGAAACATCCTAGAACAAGTCTTTTTTTGAACTGTAGCAGATTTAACATAAGAAAGCTCTTCCTCACTGTCTTGTTTTCAGCTGAAGGCAAGTCAGATCTCTGCGCAAGGTTTCCAGACACCAGGAGTGACGGCTTTGCGTTCTGACACACATTAATCCCTTCAACGTTAAGTCCACAAGCAGCATTTAACAATGTGGGCAGTAAGGACATGTATTGCCAATATTTTAGATAGGTCTCAGTAATTCAACCACATATGGATTTTTATTCCAGCCTGAACAGCTTTTCCTTAGGCTGTTTCCCACAAACAGGTTCATGTCACTGGGGACTGCTGTAGTAGCCCACTTTGGCTAAGATAAGACCTCTCTGATTATGGAGGACTTCTGTAAATGGATTTCTCTTAAGGACTGAGATTGGTCTTTAAAACATCACACCTGGTCTCCTCTATAGAAAGTAAAGATCATAGGGCCAAACAGTGTCCGGGGACTGAGCGAGGAATCCAGCTAAAAATCTTTAAAGATCCAAAACTGTTATATGTGTGAGCAAAGCATTTGGTTATCTACACAACCATAAGTCTTTAGCTGGAAACTTGCGTTTCTCAGGGATTTTAAAGGCTTTTAGGCCTTTTTGTTGAGAAGAAAATGTGAGACTGGCACAGAAGAAAACATAAAGGTGGCAAGTCCGGGCAGGTCACAAAGATGAGAACTTCACTTCCCCATGCCCCCCACCCCCCCTTGGACCCACTTATCTGGAGCAGCAAAGAAAATATTCACAGGCAAGAAATATACTTCAGTTTTTGAAACGTCAGCAAAGATGACCAAACTCAGGTGCAATTAGCCTACAGGTAAAGCTCAAGGTTTTAAGTTTACCACCCCAGGTAAGGATGCTATTAATGATCATGCATTGTGCTCGTAAACCACAGAAACCATGCAAGTACCAGGGTCACACCAGGACAGCTGCTTTCTCAGCGATCTGGTTAAACTTACTCTTTCAAAGAGGAACAAAAAAGCTTCTTGAGCAGCAGAATATCTGAATCCTGATTTCCTGCAACTGTCTGGTATGTGGCTTCTCAGGTATCGAGTAATCAGCATCTGAGTTCCCACCACAGCCATTGCAGAACTGAATCGTACCTTCCCACCCATCTCCAACAACCATGAGTTCCCTGTCTTTCTTCAACAACTTACTCAGGAATGACTGATCCTTGGTGACTTTTTGGTTAGCTCTTGCTCTTCCTGTAGAAAGCGTCTCTTCTGCAGAGGCCTGTTTTGCCAGTGGAGTATATTTGCTACCTGGATCTGGTAGGTTTCACTAGTAGGGGCACCCACATGCAGCTCCCATCAGGGCACAGGCCGGAACAGAAGCACTGAAGAAACAGAGCAGCAGGCTCTTTCTTGGATGCAGTTAGCTGTCTGATTGCTCTCTTGTAAGACTGGCCCTGGGGGATAGTTGTGACAGATGACTGCAGCGCAAACACTGCAGGTGTTCCCTAAGCTGGGAGTTATTCAGGATCTAGTACAACTTTCATGTTACAGGTAACATATGAGCAGCATCAGGAGAAGAAACACTAATTAGATGACTTATGAGCACTGAGAAGACCAGGCAAGAGGTGAAACAAAAGACTCCCTTCCAGACCTGGAGACTAGTCCCTGACCAGTGAACTGGCATCAGCCTTGGCAGTCATGTCTATCAGCTCTACAGCTCTGCACGATGCAGCTTGAGACTCATGGATGAACCTTTCCATGTCATGGACACCCCCAGCAGAGATGAAGGCCAAAAGTGTCATGTACCATGTGTGCTAGGCCATCAGAAACGCCAATACTTTGTGCTGTAGCAGAGGCACAGCCAAGAGGAAGAAACCGGTTTCCAGATTTTATGGTTCAAGGATGCCCTAGACCTGCTGAGGAAGGACAACTCTGCAAGTTTTGATGGAAAAGGGGAAAGATCTAAAATATCCCCTGCTAGTCCATTCATGGAGGAGACTCCACCACAGCCTGGTTACAGCGCCAATCAGAAACGCAGGAGTTAAACATATGGCAAGATGCTTTTCCAAGGGAGGAATATGCAGTTTCATTTATTTACAGCAATGCTCCACACTCCTTTCCCACTCTACCGTTGGCTCAAAAGATGCACAGCCAGCACAAGACAGCTGTTTTGGGATTGGCCTTTGTCACAGAAAAGATGCTGTGAATAAATCATAGGCTAGTGAGTTACACTGGCCAACAGGATACCCCAGTATAATCAACACACACACACCCCATTTTACAGACTGTTAAATTGAGACACGAAGCATAGACCTGACGTGCCATGATCCCACAGGCAATGAATGACCAAGGCAGGAGCAGCAGCTCTCCCTAGCCTCCCAAGAAGACACACAGACAAGCAGGAATAAAGAAGGTACCACACGGCTGAGCAGGAATAAAGAAGGCACAGCTGCTTTCTTGCTGCTCTGCATCGTCCTTTTGAAATCCCTCCTTCTGTCTGCAGTCTTGCGATGCACTCTTTGCACTCGTGGCAGTCCTCAAGGTACACCATTGATCATGGACCTGACTTCATAGGATGCTTCCTGCTTGTTTGTTTGCTAATGAATATTATTAAAAAAAAAAAGGGGGGGGGGGGGGGGGGGGGGGAAGGACAAGGGAGCCCGGAGTGAAGGCTGCCGCTGTGCTCAGTCTCTATGGAAATAATCCACAATGCTAATACGTCCTAAAATGGTAATAAAGCCTGTGTTCTCTTATGTAATCCCATAGTAAGAAAGAGCTCTGTCGGCTTGCCTGACAAATGATATCTCTCTAACCTTGGAGGGGATTATTACTAAAAAACACAGGGTGGAAAAACAAAGCAACACACACACAGAGGTGCACGCAAATCCATCGGATGCAGCAAAAGGACACACAGCTCCAGCCAAGCTCCTGTATGTAGGCCCTGTGATATTATGCTTTGGCATCAAATAGGGAAAGGACTTCCTAGCAAAGCAGCAGCCTGCCCCTGATCCTCCTCTGCTTGCAGCCCCCCTCCCTCCCCAGGCACCTCAGCACCAGGAGCAGGCAGAGGGCAGGTTTTCCCCTCTTCTGTCCTCCTTCCCTCCCTCCCCCAAAATGAGCATTCAAAGCCCCGGCAGCTGGCCAAATCCAGTTTGCCTGCGTCACGGATGCACGTGGATTCACATCTGTCCTGCCCAGCGGTGATGGAGCCAGGGCTACGTGCATCCTCGAGGAGGATTCATGCCCCTAAATCCATCAAGTTGTGTGTCAGCAAGGGGGAAATCACACTTTTTCTGGGCACAGCTGATCAGCACTGTAAGGCTATACAGTTTGTCTTACACGTACAGGGAGACAAGTTCAGAGGCTGGAGTACGCTCATTTTGGAGCTGTCTCTAAGTTTGGCTGGTAAACCATAAACCAAAGCCAGGCAGATCTTTGCTCTTGTGCCTCAGGTGCAGAACGGAAATAAGGCACTGCCAGATTAAAGCTATGCTTCATCTGCGTCACAGTGTACATCCATGCAGGTAGGTCCTTTCACCACCTTTTTCTACTCCTCTCTCCCCCTGCAGATGGTGCCCCTCTGCAAACATGAAAAGGGATCAACCAGGGCACCCTGGAAACTCATCAGAGGTGTGGGTCCAACACAGTAATTGTTTGAGCAAACACTCCTGTCCTCATGTGGACCAGCCAGCCCCAAGCATCTTCCTCCAGGACATGGCAACCAAACAGTCGGGAGGCTGACCCCAGGGAACAAGTCACATGCAATAAAATCAGCACCAAGCTCTTATCTGGGTGCCAGCAAAGGATGGTGACTACTCCAGTATCTCTTTCCCACACATAAAAGCCTGGGAACATTTAGTGGAGCTCCAGAAAACTTTCTTAGTAATGAGAGATGACATCAGGCGGGTTTCCATGCCTGATTGAACAGTGACCCTTTCATGATGGGCTGCATTAAAGAGACTTTTAATGTTTCCTCAGACAGCAAGAAATGAATGAAGAGGGAGTCTCAAGTCAGAGAAGATTCCTGAAGGCTGGAGAAAAGCCTTTCTGAAGAAAAATCAGTCCTAACACTTAAAAAGATGCTATTATGGCACTTAAAAGACACGTTTAAGGGAGCACAACCTTTACCAGTCAGTGCAGATAGAGAGGTCTAATTCATACTAGATGTATGCAATGTGACTGCCTAGAAAATAAAGGGTTACAATCATTATTCACAGCAGTCACATTTTTTTAATTAATAACCTTGTAATTGGTATCGACTTAAACCAACTGATGACAGTCTTATGATGAGCCATTCCCAGCCAAGCTTCCTACCCAATTGCCCTCGGGTCAGGAAAACAGTGAACTCCATTATCGGGCAGAAGCTTTCGGCCCCACACCAGTCTCCTTCCTGGGCCACAGAGAGGTCACCCCACGCACGAGATGCAGCAGCCACCCTACCTCCACTGCCTTCCTCCAGCCTTTGCTTGCTAGCACCACGGCTGCGCTGAGCCGCTACCGTGCCGCAGCCTGGCTTCCACGGGCCAGCGTTCCACGCCAGCGCTTTCTGGTGTAGTGATTCCCCTATTGGGGAGCTAAGATTTAAAAAAAAAAAAAAAAAAAAAAAGTGATCCCACAGTCAGGGTCACCAAAGCCCCTTGCTCAATGCCACCCTGGCAAAGAAAACAAAGGCTAATCCACCTCCAGGCATTCATTTCTAGGAAGCAGGAGGAGGAAATCTTGCTCCCCTGTTCAGACACAAGCTCAAGCAATGGAAGTCGACCTTCCCAAGATCTGCAAGATATGGTAATTTTGGACGTCTCTGACATAACTGCAATGCACAGCTTAGACGTGCCTCTCTGAAGCACAGGGAAAGGAAAAAGGGCAGCGCTGACAAAGGGCAGCGTTATCTCCGCAGCAGCTCAAGCCATGGCCTCACCTAAGACAGGTCACAGCTAAAAAGAAAGCCCTGGGGCAACATTTCTGGCCTAAAGCTCATTTGCAGGAAATTTCAGGAGAAGTTTGCTTCCAAAAAGGAAAGCACAAATCACCTGGGTACCGAAGGCATCACAGCAGTCTCTCTGTAAGGCTCTCTCCCTGGCTGCAGCACCAGGCACATCAAGGGGATGGAGAGCTGAAACTATGAGTCTGACATCACAGCGTCCCNGCCGCCTCCCTCCGTCGCAGGCGGTAAGCGGGAAATTCTGCAGGGGCTGCGTTTTAATTAGCAAATGCCGGGTTTTAATTAAATAAATGTGAAGCTGAATAATGCAATCAGGAGAATTGCCTGGGCTCTTTTATTTTGCAATTCAATTTATTTTGTGCTGTCCCCACACTTTTAGTTTTCATATGCCAAAGACTTTTGCATTGATCACTCGGAGCTGCATTGCAGAATTTGCCAGGGACAAAGCTGGAAGCGCTGGCTGTTGAATAAAGGGCAGTTGGAACTTTTCGCAGCTGGGGATGCATCAGAGGCAGTCTGCGTCTGCAGCAAAGGAACCGATTTTTCCAGATTTTTGAGCACCAAAGTTCCCACTGACCGTAAGCGGAGTTCAACAGCAGTCCTGAAAATAAGGTGCAAAAGAAGAGGACGAGAAAAATGCGCTGTCCTACCTATAACTAGAGAGTGCAAAGGAGCAAGGGTGCACACACATGTGCATGCAAGTGAGCACACAAGCCGACAGGGTATCTTCATGCTGCAACCCTGCAAATACTTCATTGATTTCCTGAGTACACAATTGCTAATTTTAAGGTTCTAGAAACCAAAATTACAAAACAAAACCACGATTTTTTGCTTTCAAAAGCCAGTTCTGGTTGCTAAGTGACTACAATATACTTCTCTATCACATCATTTGAAAAACCCACGCACTGAGAGCAAGGAAATTGCTAGGTTAGGGCATCAGCAATGCGCCCTAGAAAGATGATGAATTTTATATATGTATTTATACTACAGTAGCGCTTAGAGACCTCAGGGAGCCGTTGTCTTTGGTAACATTAAGACTAAAAGATGGTTCCAAGGAAGTTTTAAGCAAAAAAGGGGGTACAACAAGTTGGTGTAAGAAACCGTAGCACAGACCTGGGGAAAGAAGAAAAAAAAAAAAAAAAAAAAGAGGGCAAGAGGGCAAGGAAGCAGCTCTATCAAGACTAAAAAGGAAACCCACCACAAACAGAAAAACAATGTAAAGGAAGATATCTACAGGCAGAACTGATGACTGGGGCTGTAATAAACTATGTTTGGGTGGAGAGGTGGGGAAGGCTTGGAGGAAAGAACACAAAAAGATGAAAGCATGAATGAGGGGCTAAAGTAGGAGAGTTTTAAAACTAAGGACAGAAGTTTGAGAGAACAGGGGATATCAGAGGAACATCCTGCAGGGAAAAGGCTCATAGGGANCTGACATCACAGCGTCCCCCAAAACAGTGCCCTGCTTCCCCCCAACTCCCCGGTGGGACCGAAAAACTCCCTTTTCTCCCCTAAGCCTCGACAGGGCGCCCACGGGGCTTCTTTCAGCCAGTATCCTCCGGAGGGCTTTCCACTACCAGGGAGCAGCATTAGAGGGCACTGCGCTGCCTCGAAAGCGGGATAAGTGTGTTCCCCCCCC
>VXBL01003159.1:391756-451990 GCA_013400195.1 Aramus guarauna
GCAAGTGAGCACACAAGCCGACAGGGTATCTTCATGCTGCAACCCTGCAAATACTTCATTGATTTCCTGAGTACACAATTGCTAATTTTAAGGTTCTAGAAACCAAAATTACAAAACAAAACCACGATTTTTTGCTTTCAAAAGCCAGTTCTGGTTGCTAAGTGACTACAATATACTTCTCTATCACATCATTTGAAAAACCCACGCACTGAGAGCAAGGAAATTGCTAGGTTAGGGCATCAGCAATGCGCCCTAGAAAGATGATGAATTTTATATATGTATTTATACTACAGTAGCGCTTAGAGACCTCAGGGAGCCGTTGTCTTTGGTAACATTAAGACTAAAAGATGGTTCCAAGGAAGTTTTAAGCAAAAAAGGGGGTACAACAAGTTGGTGTAAGAAACCGTAGCACAGACCTGGGGAAAGAAGAAAAAAAAAAAAGGGCAAGGAAGCAGCTCTATCAAGACTAAAAAGGAAACCCACCACAAACAGAAAAACAATGTAAAGGAAGATATCTACAGGCAGAACTGATGACTGGGGCTGTAATAAACTATGTTTGGGTGGAGAGGTGGGGGAAGGCTTGGAGGAAAGAACACAAAAAGATGAAAGCATGAATGAGGGGCTAAAGTAGGAGAGTTTTAAAACTAAGGACAGAAGTTTGAGAGAACAGGGGATATCAGAGGAACATCCTGCAGGGAAAAGGCTCATAGGGAGGGTACAGACAGAGTTATAGGTGAAAATATAGAGGAAAAAATATGAAACTTTGACAGACTGCAGGCAAAGATGTAGTAAGAGCTGAACCTATCAGCTGAAGCAGCACAATCAGTAATAGCTGCAAGACAGCAGGCACTAGTTCTAGTTACCGTAGCAATATATGAAAAAAATGCTCAAACTGAGAGAATATGATTCCTCTGTGCTTCATCAAGCATCACATAATGAAAAGTATGAAACGACTTCACTTCCCTTCCCTAATAGCTCTGGAATTCTTAAAAAGGACTATTGATTTTATTTCCTAAATACTATTTTCCAGAATGCTTGTCCATAAGAATTATTGTCAGAGAGTAAATTAATCAGCTGACTATGCCTGTGAATAGTCTTTCTGCTTGCTGATTCTTAGGAATGCTGGCATCACCGTCTGGTATAAAGTCTGCATGCAGCTATAACAAACCCCGTTGTTTTGTAAATACCCTTTTATTCATGAAACAGTGCTATGCTTTCCCATACGGCTCTCCTACATCCCTCTCAAACAGGAATTTCACATGCAGTGCCAAGCAGGGAACAAAGATAAGCAGGCACAGATATTTTGCCACGGACTTCAGAGTATCCACACACAGGGTACGTGCCTGGGAAATGGGTGGGAGACCCACTGGGACTCTAGCTATGTCCAGACATGATGCCTGAGGTCTTCTCCAAGCCAGAGGACAACAGCAGCACTAAGATCTGGGACTCTGGTCCAAGCATAATCGCACACTAAATATCCACCACAGAGAACCTCAGAAAAGACAACCAAGAGAGTTTGCACAGATTATTCAGAAGGAAAAATTACTAAACTTGATTGGTAATGAAATTAGAGAGGTGGACTTGCTTCTAAGCCAAAAAGCCATGATTACTGTCTATATATACAACGCTTATGTCATTTATTGAGATCACACTGTGAGTTTGTGTGGGTGTACGTCAGTATTTTGTCACCCACACAGTTTTCAAACCTGCTGGTCAGAAATTTTAACAAAGCAGTAGACACCTCCAAGATTCAGGTTCCTGTAAGTTTTGTGACATTGAGGGGATGAGTAAATTTGTGTTGTGACAAACTGTTGTAACAACTCAACAGACAGCTGCCTGGTGTCACCTGCCAGGCAGTCAATCACCACACACAGATCCCAAAGCCAAGTACTTGCCAGACCAGTACCCGGTCAAACAGATAGGAAGGAGAGGACAAAGTAAAGGATATTTCCAAAGGTCACAGGAGATGTAGGAAGGAGCTGAGCGTTACCAGCTGAGGAGGATGAAAAACTTTGGCAGAGCACCAGGGGTACCTGGAGATGTGCGGACTCTTTTGAAATGCTGTGGTGCTTGATCCTGGGGTGTCAGCAGAAGAAGATAGCATTGCAAGAGTGCTGGGGATGTAGGACAGGAACCTGCAGGCAGCCAAGTTCCCTAATGAGATTTTCTTTTTGTGTCAGCAGGTGAAAATGTCATTTTCTTTAAATGTCTCTAAAAGAGGGGTAAGCACCAGGTATGTACAGATGCGAATCAGTGTAAGCAAGCTCCTTCTAGGCATGCCCACATTCTGCACCGTGATGTTAGCTGCACGTCTACGTGCAGATCTGTCCTCCTTCACCCAAATGTTGCCAACAAGTACAGAGAAATCAGAGCAAGCCCAAGCTGAGTACGCTTGCTCGTCACATCCCTGCCTCATGCCCTGTCCCTGACGTCACGAAGTCTCTTGTCTCTATTTCCAAACTGAGCTTCTGAACCTCAGGGGCCTATAAAGTATGTTGAACAGCCCTTTGCATCTGAATTATGCCTGATCATCGCCTGTAGAGATACTCAAAACAACTCTGTATCTACAAGCAACCTCTGCAACATGCATTACCACCTAGCAGATGAGTTACAGATCTACCAGGCCATCTGTGTTCGAGGCTTTGGTCATTCCTGCACCACAAACCCCCCCATATCCTCAGACAAGTCACTTCATCATGGCTATCCACACGAAGAACAGATCTGTATCCTCTCCCTCACAGCCAAGGAGGCACAGGAGGAGGAATAATTTAAAGTTAATAGATGAACCGCTCTGTGCTTTTTCAGTGCCACTACTTCTCGCTCTTGAAAAGACACATTTTATCTCTGTAATTGTCTAAGTAAAAAAAAAAAATCTCATGTAGCCATGCAGGTCTTTGGCCATCCTGTCCTGCTCCTATCTTGCAGCTCCTGCCCCGGTACCATGCAGCTCCCTGCCAGCAATACCCAAGCATCTCTGGCATGCCGCAGGTTCAGAGCAGTAACCGAACACGGCTCCTCAGAATAGACACGCTCCCCCCGTGGCTCCCACCCCCCTGCATCTTCGGTAACCCTACCCCACCAGCGCAGGGGCTGGAGGCAGGAAACCAGGCAGGCCAGCAAAACAGGAGACACTCAAGACTGCAGGGATTAACTCTATCCACCAGGCACAACTGCTGCCCGAATCCTTCTCCCCAGCCCATCCCCAAATCTTGATAACAGGTGGAGGAGGAGGGGGTGGCCACCACCCTCCGAAGAATCCCCGCACGCATGCCTAAGGGCTGGATTTAACCAGGTACAGCCAGAGGCATCCTGGCAGAGGGATGAAGACGGCGAGCCAAATAAAGACATGGAATTCGGCACCCAAATGGAGATAAAAATACATGGACTTCACCCCTGCCCTGAGCAGAAGGAAGGGCCGAGAGACCTCACCACCAAACCCAGCCAACTTCATTCTACCCTTCTCAAAAAGTTTCAAAAGGCGCGGCAAAGCTGCTGTTCAGCTACAACACGCAAGTCGGGCCAAGCGTGCCAGGAGCCCTTCAGCGGGGCTGGCAGGCAGCGCCCACTCATGTCGCCCACCAACGCAGGCGTTGCCTGCTCAGTGCTCGTGGGTGGGTGGCTTGGACCTGCCGCAGGGGCTCTCCCGGGCCAGCAGAGTCAGTGTTACTCCTGGGACACGGCTCGCAAAGGGTAATAAGACTGGCGTCACGTCACAGTGAGACTGGGTGTACAAGCTCTGCCAGGTCCATGCCGGCTCGGAGGCTTGGTACCCGCACAGCATCCCCGGAGCTACTGGTGAGAGGGAGAAGCCCTCGCGGAGGGCAAGGGGGTGAGGGCAGCCCGGGGCTGGCACATGAATGTGATGAAGCCTGGAAGATGGCCAGGCTTCTCGGACAGGCACCGCTGGAAAACGAGCCACTGTCCTCAAGCATCCTGCCCCGGACACTGGGCAAAGTCCCATGACCAAGCGACCACTGGGTCTGTGTGTAAGCCCAAGGAGGAGGAGGAAGGGAAACTGTGGGGAAAATACAGGAGCGAAGGTAAGAGCCCCTGGTCAAGCACGGCTTGGAGTGGGAAGAATTGGGAGACTGGGAGGGGGGACACAGGGGAGGGATGAGTCTCAGAGAAAACTAAAAAGAAGCAACAGCCACTAGACAGAAAGCACAGACTCCATTTTTCTGCACCACTGAACTGAGTCGGTCTTTCATGAGACCAATGATGTACTAGAAAAAAAAAGGCAACCCTCCACCTGAGCAGACAAGGTATTTCTAGTGCAAAGCACACGAGAAGAGGTCAGAGGGCTACCCTACGTGCATGGCAGCACCGTGATGAGCCAGGCACGCAGCACGGGCGGGATGGTAGCACAGTGTGCAAGGCAGTGGGACTACAGAGATCATGAGACGGATCAGACTCGACACACTGAGTAGGGCTGGTGAAGGGGCCAGTTTGGTGTGCTGGAGCCCCCAGTCCAGCACCTGTGGAGGAGTTCGGTCTGAGCTGGGCTTTGGTGCTACACCTTTCACAGGGAAGTCTCAGTATGGTGCTACACCCCATCACGGTTAGACCCGAATCCTGTGGTTCATCTGCTCTGCGAGAGACGAAGCTCACCCGTGTTTGCAGCCCTCTTGACCCAGCTGCTCTGCATTACTGTGGGACAGACCACTGATGCAGAAATCCAATGAGACCATGAACAGAGAGAAAGTTAAAAAAAAAAAAAAGAGAGAAAAGCTATAAGGTGGTAACTCTAGACATAATTTGTGTTTGATGTACCAGACTCAGCAGAGCAAGGAAGCTGCTCCACTACTCAGCAGCCAGTGCAGGTCTAACATAACAGAAGGCACTTTCATATGTGTAATAGAGCAAGCAAGAAATACAGAGTAACAGGAGAAAGACAAAGCCTGCCAGTAATCTGGAACAGCACAATCAAGGTTGTCACATGTGCAGTGCATCTCAGATACAGAGAATGAGACATGCATCATTCGGTAGAAGAAAGTATACATTTAGGTAGAGCTATTCAGGAAAAAAAACACAACCTTTGCTAATGTGGCAATAAATGCAATCAATACAGATTGCTGGAGCAACCAAGTTGTCTAGAGAAACCAATACCTACGGATATCATGATTAATAATGCAGGATTCTTTAAATACCTCAAGAACAAGAAATTTTAGTGCCTAGACTGAGCACCTTGGTTTGCTGGCACTGCCTTACTTTCGAGAAATACAGTGCTTTTTACAGATAGGTTTACTGGAAACAGGATTATGTCTATATTTCACCAGCCGCTCTCCACAGGTGGCTTCCCTCCCCAGAGAGCATTAAAGCTTCACCAGTCTTATGGCTTAGAGGTGCCAAACTGGATCGGGCAGACCCAGCGTGCTCTGCAGCAACTGGGATCCAGACACTGACGTGCTGACAGGGGCAGCAGCCATGTCATCTATATGCAAGCTTTTAGCAAATTGAATGCAATGTGAATCACACACTCCGAGATACGGTATCTATGTTAACTTCTTTTACATGAAATGCACTTTAATTCAGCTCTCTCCTGTATTCCTCCCACCCCGTAACTATCAATGACTTTACAAGAAGTCTCTGAAGCAGAGGAGCTGTCAGGAGGCTGTAGCAGCTGAGCATGAGACAACAGGGCTCTTCACGCTTCTGCAATACATTGGAGGCAGTTCAGAGTTGCAGTATTTGCACATTTGCTGGATATTATTTTTGCTCAGTGATGAAGGAGTTAGCTACACCAGCAGTTACATTTATGGGTTTTACCCCTTGCTAGACCAACTGCTCTGCTTGCCCTTCTGAGAGAAACCGTTGCAAATGCCTTTTGCAACTCATTGCAGAAAACCTGCTGCAAACTCCAGAGTTCCCCACCGCATCCTCAAACATCCAGCTCTGACTCTGAGGTATGCCTGAAAGGAAGGGGGGGAAAAAACCCCACAATACTAACAGAAGCTGAGAATTGGTGTTGGTGTTGCTGAAATTCTGCAAGCCCAGCAGCAGCCGGGGTCACATGGATGGCAGCAGCACTACAAGAGAGGAGATTTGGTTCAGGTAATGGCTTAATGGGAGGGGAAGAAGGAAGAAGGCAGCTGATCTGAGAGGAGATAAAGAGTGGCAAAACAGAGCAAAAAGCAGAACAGTAACAGATCTTATCTGGAAATATCATCTGCACAAGAGATAGTAAAATCCTCACAGGAGGGGACAAAAAACCATTTTATGGAAAAGGTGTGTACAAGTGCTGTATTTGGTAAAGGAGTTTCTCAAAATAAAATCATTTCCACCTTCAGCTCACTCTGACCACAGAATAATCACCCACCTTCAGCAACAAACGGGCAGCAATCCAGCTGGGCAAACCGATGGTGAGAAATAGAAGACATGCACAGATCAACACATACATATGCACACAAATGTATGGAGGAAATTCTTAGTAATTTACTGTTGCATATCTTAGGTTGCTTCAAAACCCTCTCCGAGGCAGATGAAGAAAGCTTTGCCCTCCTGTGCCTATCCTGTGACAGGTAGGTAGGTGAGGCTGGGTGGGGGGGTCTTCCTAGAAAGTATCAAGCACTGGCCATTTTGCTGGAGGCAGGATGCCCAATACTCTGATAAAGGATCACAAGCCTCTGTTTCTACCCAGTTCTGACTGCGAACTCTCCCTGGACAGGGGACAGTCATGCCCCTCTCTTGGGAATGAAATACCAGTAACCTTTGTGCAAAGCAAACAGCCTGAGGATACGACTCCAAGCTGGAGAGCAGGAAAGAGACCGTGTAAAGGGACAGCAGCACAGATCTCTTACCGTCACCAATGTGCAAGGCTGCATGTTGGACTACTCTGATCCCTGTTTCAGTGCCTCCGGCTCAGTAGCCCAGCTGCTTAAGAGAGCCCGGTGCTCCGTCCCTCGCGCCGGACAGGTACCTTCGCTGCAGGGTTATCCTCAGTTCTTCCGTGGCTGCTGCCCCTGCTCTCACACGCACATTTTGGACCTGGCATGTGAGCTCAGGCCCTGCTAGAGGCCCCGGTTAAAAACAAAGATCTGTTTCCAGCCCTGCGGATAACCCCCACCTGCTCAGTGCGGGCAAGGGGTCTCCTGGTCCTGCCTGTAACTCTAACAAGATGACGCTTCCATGCCTTACCTACACACTCCTGACATATCCATTATCCACTACAAGCCTATCTTCCCCAGACCAACCTTTAAAGACAATATTTTGCAATGCTGTCCCCTTCCCTGCTCTCCCCTGCATCCACACTTCACTTCCAGAGCAGCAGGCAACAGAAGCTGGTGGGAAATAATTTGCTTACTCCGCCACCACCTTACCGTGTGCCAGGGACAGAGACCTGCTGGACTCCCAGCCTATGGCCAGAAGGACCTTGAGTTCGGAGATTTGCACTCAAATCCACCGCTGTATGATGACCTTGCACAAGGCAGGTTTCCAGAAGGATTTCAGGCCAGGAAAAATTCAAAGCCCTCAAGTTATGTATCAAAAAGATGAAAGATCGTATCCTTCACCCTCAGCGTTTACATAAGTGTGTAGCAGACTCAGCAGCAAACTCCAGCTGAGAGACTGACTGATGACCTGCAATGAGGACAAAGGCACCTGAAAAATCACCCAGAGCACGAGCCACAACATGCAGCCATCTCTCAACCGCTGTTGATTCAGGAAAACCATCATTTGGGGTGAGTAAGCTTCACTTAAGTAAACTTCCCTGTACTACGGGAAATCTCCATAGCAGGATCCCAGCAGGTACTGATTCACACAAGTTTTCACTGAAGGTTTTTGCAGTGAAATCCTGCTCTGCTGTTCAGATCAACTGTCTGTGCAGCTCTTCAGGACTATGTATGTTGCACTGTGTGTGTAATCAAGGAACTGGGAATGCAATCTCTTCTGCTGTTCATACCTCTTCCAGTACAATACACAGCTTCCCTGCTGCCCATATTGGCAAAAACTGGGTGGTCAGCAGTCCTCCAAAGCCCAAGTGCCCAACAGAGCAGCTCTATACCCCACAGCACAACAATGCAGTAAGAAACGCCGTGCCAAGGGAGAGGTCATGATACCACCTAATATAGCTGGGAAAAGGCACACGTCCCCTTGCAAAGCAGGAGAGGCAAGCTGCAAGGAAGGCGCAGGGCGAGAGCCACACTTCCGAGGCTCAGCATCCACTGGAGAGCCAGTCCCACCAGAGCACATGGATACTGGGTTCGAGTCGTACAGGTGCTTTCCTCTGGCGATGGCTTTGAAGACTGCCCATTCATTTGATTTCTGAGTTATGTAATCACCAGAGGAAAATAGGGTTTGTTTGTTTGCTTTTTGCTTTAATAGAAGGCATGTAATCACTTTAGGTTTAAGCTCCAGTCCAAATCGGACTATTTTTACATTTCAGGCTTGATCTCTCTGGAAAGAGGATGAGTCCTTTTGCCTGGCTTACAGAGAATGAGTTGTGATAACGCCGTGGCTGCTGGAGGACTGCATGGAGAGGAGTGTGTCCCTTCTCATCCTGAGCCCTGGGGTGCACTCACCAGTTTCTCACCCTATATCTCCCAGGTAGCTGGTGTTATAACCTGAGGCCACTTGGCCTGCACAGACCTTGCATACTCTTGCATTTCCCAGTTCTTGCATCTATACATCCCACTGCCATCTCCCCAGAAGTAATTCTCTATTTCATCCCAGGTTTTGAGCTCACCACATTGTTCAGCTTTTCTGTCTAAAATCCAGCAGCTCTTGCTTTCACGACACTTCCCTTGATGTTAGCTATCGTCGTGCATGCTACCTACCATCTAAACATTAAGGTTCCAAGTTTCAACCAAAGGGACTGACAAAAGATTTGCACACTTTAACAAATCATACCTTCCCTTACACGAGTGCTACTCTATGCGGAGACCAAGCCTTAATCATCTGGAATAAAACAAGCTTCCCCACTACACTACACCTGTTGCCCACTACTGCCCCATATCTTAACATTTGCAGCCTTAGGCTGAAGACAGTCCATACTTTAGAGGTGCTTAGACTTTGGTCTAAGCCACCATAGAAACAAAACCTGCATGTAGATCTTCCTGAAAGCTTAGAGTATTTACCAACTGATTTATTGCCCCAGGCCCAACAGTGGCTGGTTTTACTCCTTGTCAAACGATTTGGATTTCACTCAACACTTCTGCTCAGGCAGAAACGCCCATCACGTTGGCAGCAGGATTAAAATGGCATGTGAGCCAGCCAGGGTGAAAATGTCCCCATTAATTTTTCATCTTTCCTCAGGCAACTCTGCCTATAGATCTATGCAGGTATTAAGACAGCCTTGTCAACTAAAACTGTTAGCTCGTCTCCCTCCTGCGTCCCCAGCGCACAGCCAGCAGAGCTGCCGGCGCAGCAGCGGAAGGCAGCGACCCTTTTGGAGCGGCTGTGCCCCTGCTGTACCGGGGGTTCTGCAGCACCCGCTGAGGCCAAGGGCAGGTCCCCGTGGACGTGTGACTTCAGTCACCCTCCTTCCACAACACCCCCAGCCACAGCCAAGCCAATAGTGGCCAGAGAGTGTTTTCTGCAGAGACTTTGATGTCGAGTAGTCCTTTGTGCTTGCTACCACTGGGCAGCCATCACTTTGAATCAGAAGTGCTACACAGCCTAGAGCATCCCCCCCTGCACACCCTCAGCCCTCTTCAGTGGGGCCTACAGAGGTCAGGCCACGCTGGAGAATCACGTCCCTGTGAATGGGCAATCTCACCGGGAAACATTGACATGCAGCAACTGAAATCCTCCCGTGCTCTGCCCCAAAGTTCTTAATGACAGCAGCAAGGGTGATCCCACCTCTGAGTTCACAGAGCTGCTTTGCTCCAACCTATACTTGGTGTCCTCTTCTCTGACATCGCATCTCACTTCAGCCCTCCCCAGAGAGGCAACAAAAGAGATGTCAAAAGCAATTTTCCCTATAAACACAAGAAACCTGTAGCCACCCTTCCTTAACAGCCCTGATACAGCCAGGCCTCCCGCTGGCTCTGCTCCTGCCCTCACTGAGCTTCAATGGGCAAAAGCCTATAGCAAAGCAAGGAGACCTTCATGGGGAAGAAATAAAACGCTGCCCAAGGTGAGTTCGAGGCAGGTTGTTCCCTCTGCCAAGCCCATGCTGGGAGAGCAGCCTTTCCCACAGGACAGCCATGCTGTGTGAGACCCAGGCTTTCAGGCAAGAGATAAATTTGAGGACCAAACCACTTCTAGCCGTTAGAGATCCTATGGTCCTCTTTTTATAAGATTAAAAGTGGTAAGCCCAGTGTCATGGCTAAATTCCAGCTCAGGTGATTACACGCTCCCTATCTTAATCCCATCCAGCCCCTCCCCCCTGCACTGGTCTGACTGGATGGAGTAATAGGAAGCCAATACTTGCTCAATAACTTACATTCATCTTACAGAGGAGGCACAGCTAAACCAGCAAGCCAAGCTCAGGAATGACTCTGTTCAGAGATATCTGAAGCCAAAGAGACTTTGACAAGTACAGAGAAGCAAAAAAGTATTTTAACTGTCTACCAGGCAGAGTGCTCTCAAAGAGCTGATGAGAAATTTAGAGATTTGTGTGCACTTGATTGCATGTCTGATCATACGTCCTATTGCTATAGATCCAGCCTTAAAATATTGCTAAGGATGCAGCCTTACAATACATACTTGACATGAGGACCATTAACAATGAGAACTACGTAAGTACTGGGACTTGACCAGATGGCAGAAAGATTTTTGCATTTTCTCATCATACAGTTACCAATGGCTCTGCACCATCATCATAATAGCTTTGTCTTCCAGCTGTATAGTCATAATTGCATTTTATTTTTGTATTTCTTTGCAATTTTGTGCTAAGCACAGCACTCAAAATGGCTGCTTTTGTTCCATGTAGGACCCTTCCCTCCCCACGCTGGCTGGCTCTAAGTTCTGTTATGACAATATGTTTATCTTCTCTAATATTTGTTTACCCTTTTTTATTCCATCTATTTTCTTTGACATACATTTTTAATTAGATGCACTCCTCTGCTTTCATTGCCTGCTAACTCATTCATTTGCCAAGCGCAGTGCTCACTATTGCTGGAAATCTCTGTTGTATGCTTAAAAGGTCAAGTCTATTTCTTGCAATAACCTTTGTCTGGCCAAGTTATCAGTCATACATCACAGATAAGATGATCCCTAAGGAGACCACTTTATTCAAAACGTGTTCAAATCTTTCTTCCTTTGGCAATGAGGATTCATAAACACAGGGGGTAACAGTATCACACCACTACAGTAATAATTATTTTTTACTTTTAGAGAGAATATGCCTTTCACAAGGGACACTCTTCCTTCTACACATGACATCTCTGGAGAGGCACGGAGAGGTGTCCTGCCTTCTCCCAGGTCAGTGACAGAGCTAGAACCAGAATCAAAACAGACTGCAATCCGGCTTTGCTGACGTCCTGACTTTACGCGCACCACTTCCTTCGCATCAGCCTCAGTGGCTGCGCGGCTATCTGAAGGGTCAGCTCAGGGGTGCTATTTCAAATGCCGGGATGGTGGGTGGTGTGGATGGGCAGGCAGAGCGTTGCAGCCTGGTCTAGGAACCAGGCTCGGTTACACCAGCCACAGACCCACGCCTTGAGCAGCCCTGACTCTCAACTTTGTGCATTTGTTACCTCCTCAGGTGTACAACAGTTGGACACCTATCTCAAGCCAAGCAACTGAACCACTTCCAGGATAAGCCAGGCTCTCCTCAGCACTGCTTCGGCACTGTAATTAATTCACTAGCCTTTCCTTTTCCCCTCTCTGTGCCAGGTCAGCAAATTCACTGTTATGCCAGTTACTAAAACTGTATCTCGCTCTCTCTGGCAGTTTATCAATTTTATTGGCGTGAATATGTCTTCCCCAGACAGCCTTCTGAAGTAAACGTATGGTAGAACAAATAGCTGAAAAGCATGCAGGACAGACAGAGCAAAAAGCTTGCATGATACATGGGGCAGGAGGCTGGGAGTACAAGGCTGAGCCTGTGCATGAGCTGGAGAAGAAAGCACGCCTGAGCAGAAGAAACATCGCCCGTACCAAAAGAAACTGTGGGACTGCTCCTCTGGGATCAGGGGTGGGCAACATTGGCGTTGCTTGTGCCCACAGCCACGCAGTGGTTCACAGGACCCGTGGCAAGCTGTGCAAGGCAGGGCTGGCTTTCAGCTACCCTCCGCAATGCCTCTCAGAGCGCTTGCTTTTGCAGCAAGACATTTCTGGCTTCTGGGATGCCACGGGAAGCCTACTGCGAAACACGGCAAAATAAGATGCATCCAGGCTGCCTGTGAGTTATCAGGTACAAGAAGCACTCCTGTATGATGGAAAACAAGTTCCTAAAATAAAGATATCAGCTCTCCAGCTGTGTAACCAGGGGTCCTTACTGTGAAGGCACATGTATACCAGGCTTCTTTGCTTTCAAAACGCTCCTCAGATTTCATTGCCATCTCAAAGCTGATTATATTTACCCTCCAGGTATTGTCTGCATTGTATTTTAATAATCTGCCCACCTGTTATTATTTTCTCTCCCAAATCTGTCGCTCTTCAGCAGTGCTGTAATTTAACTCCAGCTGAAGGCTGCTTGGGTTTGGATGACAGCATTTTCTCTATTAGTATCTGCCAGAGACAAAGCTGAAGCTCATCAAATGATAAACGATCATAACTGCCTTTCAACTCTCCAAGAGTCTAGATCACAATGCAGAGGAAAAAAGCTGAAACGCATTTGGTCATCGCAGCCCCACTGCAGGCAAATATCAGTCCCCAATCATGACATGACCCACCAGCCAGGGATGCCCACTGGCCTCAAAGGTTTCCTAATGATCTAAGTTGTGGGACCACCAGACATGTCCAGTGTGCTATTTTGTCCCATCTCTTCTCTTCCAGGGGAAGGTGTAAATCAAGACCAGATGCTGTTTTTCTGGCAGTATGGTAAAAGGGGAAGAGAGAGATGGTCACCACATCTCCATGGCGTACAGGCTGTATTAAAAGAGAGGGCAACATTCTGCCCTGCTACACCAAAGTAAACCTGATCCTGGTAAAAATATAACACACACCCCTCCAATACAGAATGTAAATATACATGGGAGGCAGGGATAGGGAAGACTCCTTCCTGGACTTTGTGGGTGACCAGCAGAAGCCCCAAAGGACTTGGACTCCTTTTGCAAAATTAAGAGAAGTCTAAAACAGGGTGACTGCAGAAAGCCCAGGCACTGCTATCCTGAAAATGCACATTCTAGCTAGCTCTTCTTTTCAGGCCTCTAATTTCCCTTGGCCAGCATCTCTTTCAACTGTGCAACAGGACGTGTTACACACCCAGCAATACCAGGCAAGATCAGTACGGTCTCCTCCCTGAGAGGAAAGCAGCAGAAAAGAAATAATGTATCGTTGCACTAAAGTAATTCTGATCTGGCCTGGGGGTATATTATGATGAGGTTTCACTCCCTGGTATGCTTCCAGACATTTCCATTTCCTCACTGTCACTTCCTCTCGGATAAGTTTGCCTGCACTGTTTGCACAGCTGTCAAGTCCACTGGAGATGCCAGGAGACTGACAGCCGCTCGTCCTGCAACACAACTCTCCTGCCTGGCCACGCACCCCTGCCAGCGCTGCCGCCTCCCTGCAGCACAACACCAGCCACCCATGCAGCAGCAGCCGCTGTCTCCAGCTGCCTCCGAGAAGGACCCAGCCAAGGGCTTGCCTCACCCCTTGAACAGGGAGCAGGTGGAAAGAAGAGCGGGACCACCTCTCTGCACAGGTTTGTTCCCAAGTACAGTCAGTTCAGGGCTGCTCCCTGATGACAAAAATGTCCTCACCACCGTGCAATCGCTCTGACAGGCCTCACCAAAGGCAGCCAACAGCTCCCTGAGTTGACATGGGTTTGGACACATGATGACCATTGACAAGCAAGCTGCTTTTCACTAGACCTTGCAAGACAAGGAAGGCAAGACCCAGTGCCAAGACCCAACCAAATTTTATCCAGGCCAGTTGATTGAGAGGTTCATCGAGTATTGCTGGAGCCAGGACAGCTCAATCACACATCCTGAAGCAAGCTAAGACCGGACTGCACCAGGAGTGGGCCATAATGCAGAGAGATGGAGCCTCCCAGCCCAACAGGCTAGCTGCAAGTCAGCAAACATTACAGTGTTTAGCCAGTGTGTATTGGCTGTGAAACAGTCAATAAAACTCTACTTGAGAGAAAGATGCCTTCAGTTCCTTAAGACATGAGATCTCAAAACTTAGATGTCTGTGTCAACGTCATGCTACAGACCCTGATTTTCTGCATTCTGTTGTAGACTGCAGTTATTCAGAGTTGCCGGCCTGTGGGAAGGAGACGGACTGATGCTGCCGTTGCCGTTGGTTGCATTATTTGGTTCTACGGACAGTGTCTGTCAGTGGCAGGATTTTCCTCTCTAGAGGTGCCTGGAAATTTTCCAGGATGAAAGCTTCTATCACTTATCTGGTGATATTACCTCCCTGGAAAGACAAAGATGCATCCCTTCGTTGGTGATTTCTGAGGTGACAGCAGCTGTCAGACTCCAGCAGAGAAGGTGAACATAACAGTTGAAAGAAACTTGCTATTATTCTGTCACGTAAAATGTCTATGTGGATGCTGAACCATCCCAGGCAAGTGCAGCTTGACTGCTCTCTTATCAGTCTTGTTAGGAGCTCAGTTTATTACATTTTGTTATTGCTAGGCTGAGTTCATTTTGGGGCCTCTTAATTACAATGCAGTCTGCTTTGGAAATAAAACCTGCAACAGTGTCTGCAAGCACTCACAGAGCAGAGAATTATACCGAGCAAGCTAAAAAAAGATGTTAGAGGCAAACCTTCAGCTGTAAAGGTCTCCAATTTACAGCCAGGCAGGTTACTGCAGGGGCATTTGAGCAGTGTCACTCGGTGTTAGGATGATGAAGATGAGGAGCAGCCGCCCCAGGTAAGAGCAGCAGCAGAGCACGGGCACCACGTCACAGCGTTTGCTGGGCTAGTACCTGGTGCCTTTGGAGGGCCAGTGTACAAAACAGGAACGTATTCGGGGTTGGAGGGGGGCCCATCATGCAGGTTTGGGGAGAAAGGCAGAAAGGAGCAGGAGAACAGATGAGGTATGAAGTGAGGAATTTGTGTGCAATACAGATAGGTTCCCACAGGTAGCTGTAAACTTGGTAAATGCATTATGTTTTGGAGATTAATGAGGTGAGATGGTTGCAATGGGAACTCATTTTAGGCAATGCTTTCTGCCAGCAAAAGCTCTGCGAATTCTATGGAAAACATGCAGGCAGCTGAGAGGGATGTGTAAGCATATGGAGGGGATCAACTGTATACCGGAAGCAGTCCCCAGCAGTATACAGGCAGGCTTAATACTGGGAGGGTGGTGAGGTATATTTTTAACGAGTAAGAAGGCTGCAGCACAGCCATCTCTAGAGGCACTCAAGTAGATGCTGCATCTGTCTGTCAGGAGAGTGATGCCACCTTTTCTGCACGGGCACAATCGTGGGACAACCAAGGAGTAACGCGTTAGGTGGCTGTCGCTGTGCTCCAGCCATGGTCCCTCTGAATGCCTCGAAGAGCACAGACTAGGTGTACAAACACCTCGTAAAAAAATCTCTGATCCCTCCTGCCCAAGATAAGGGAGACCCTCCCTGCACTACAACTGGGGCTTTGCTGTCCAAAAGAACTGGTCTGCCATTTTTTAAGTCTTATTGAAATGCAGAGCGCAAGCCCAGCATCAGGATGGGCACACAGATTCAGCAGTGCAAGCCAAGCAGCACGTACAAGAAAAACAACATGGGCACGCTCTGAGGCTTTTCTATCTCCAAGCAACTCAGCACCAGCAGGGCTCTTCCCTGTCACCGAGGAGAGCTGTTCTCAGCAGAGTCCAGGGGAGCACGGTGACGCCAACGTCCACCAAATCCTTCCCAGACCTTATCAAAGAGACATGAGGACTGACACCCCACTACAGTTTGACAGCAGACAGATTTAACAGTGACAGCGTGGGGTAAAGTGTTACTGGAAAATATAACGCTTGCAACACGTCTCCACTGAAAAATCACAAGCAGCACTGGTGCTGTTTGTTTCTTCATATTAAAAAAAAATGTAGAGAAGGGGAGAGAACACGCGTGTGGTCTCAGGCAGTCCAGCCTTGGCTATGCAGAGTAATTTACTACTATGGGGTCCCTCTTGCAGCATTTTCCTGTCTGTATATGTGCCCCAGTGATGTTCTTACCATTGTCACTCATAAGCCAGACCAAAAAAATGTCTATTAGGAACTTTTCTTGATATTCCACCTACGTTTCTTTCCCTGAGCTTTATCACATCACTCCTACTTATATACATCCTGCTACCCTTCTGAGCAGCTCCTCTCCCTGAAGTTCACACCCTTCAAATTACAGGAAGACAGTTCGGTTTCCCCTCTTAATCACCAGTTACCTATGATAAACACACTTAGTTGCTTTAATCTTTCCTTGCACCTCAGCTCACCTCCCCCTCCAGCACCCTAATAATTGTTGTTATTCTTTGAACTCATTCTAACTTGCCTGCCTCTGTGACAATGTCTAGAGCCGAGCACCAAGGTTTGGGTGGGATCTGACCAAAGCCGCATGCTAATTTCATCATTAGCAAGATTAGGTGTCTCTGGCAGGATGCGGGTGTTTGTTCATTCGCGCATCTCTGCTCGTGGCACGGCTGTCCTCAAGCAGTCTGCAGTTTCCTACTCCCACTATCATTTGTTGGTTTTATTTAACCAAGGGATTAAGAGCTTTCAGGACGGTAATTACAATGATCTTTTGAGTGCCGGCTCTGAAGCCTGACGGCATGCCAGACATCCTCCAGTTCTGCATGGCGTGTTCCCTGGCACGGGAGGTGCCCACAGGGATGGGTCAGACAGTGCTCCCACACTCGCAGCCTCTGCAAGCGATGCCCACTCACAGCAAGCCGAGCCCAGAGCATGGCTTGAATGCCATGGCCACAGGCAGGGAGAGCCTTGGGGGTGTACGCAGGAACTTGGTGCCCTCTGAAACTTCAAGCGCTGCCTTGCCCTTGGTGGCCCTGCCAAGGAAGGCTGCCTGTGCACACCTCCGATAGCACTATCCACAGGCACAGACTGAATCTAGGGCAGGAAAGGCAGCTAGCCATGCTCTGAAGTGGCAATTGCAATCTTTTACCATCAAGGAAAAGGCAACACAAAAGCCACCCATGCGTGGCTGTAGATTCACATTAGGTCTAACATATTAAGCCAGAAAGAAAAGAGTATCTGGTGATACATGACCACAGTATTGAACAACAGCCTGTCACTGAACCGCTTGTACCCAGAGCGCAGGCTGGGAAGTGTCCCACAGGTAGACCTATGATAGTCTTCTGCACTATGCCCACTGGGCAGAAACGCAAGGATGTCATATTTTCAATTTGTTAGCTTTCTGCATATGTTCCAGGAACAAATTTCCATAAAATGGAGCTAATGAGTCTTGCCTGGTTTGAGAGACAGAGCTGAAGAGCCCTCCACATAAGGAGCAGGCAGTATTAATAATATATTAGACTTATCTGCAATGCCGTTCTCATAGCTGAGAACATATGTGACCCTGTGCAAGCTTCATCATCTCTCATCTCTGTGCCTTGGGGGCTTCAGGGTAATTTCAAACTTTGAAAGCCTTCCCCTCTGCTTGCTCCAGTTTCCGTTGTTCCTAGAGAGCCGTCCAAATTTCACAACATCACCTGAGCACAAGATAAGTAAAAATTGCCTCAGCCATAGAGGAGAAATCTAGGTTAATTATGTTGATAACTTAACCCCAGGGCTAATCTCTGGTCCATTAAGGTAAGCAGATGGTCAGCTCACTGCAGGGAAGAGGAAGAGAGGACGGAGTAGCAGCTCTCATTCACAACATGCAGGACCAGACACGTCCCCGAGGGCTGGGCATTCCCAGCCTGCTCCCTTCCCCCACGATGGGATTTCTTTGCACCCATGGCTGGCAAGGTAATCTGGAAAGGGAATCACAGATTCACCAGGAGATAAACAAAAGCCCACACAAGAAGGGGTTTTTTGTGTGATTCAAGTAATCAAGGCACTACTGTAGATTGAAAGCAGGGAGGGATGGGGAATGGGAGGCGCTTATGGATGAGTCTTGCAGGCTGGCATACCTGAAACAGTTAAATGATATATCTGTAAGAAACAAAGGTCAGACACAACGTGTCATTGCCTGAACAGAGGAGAAGCATTCGCAAAGTGGTCTCTTGACCAAAGCAGACACTGAAAGCTCTCCCAGGAGCACTACTGTGTCAGCTATGTCCCTCCCAAGGTAACAGGGAGGCAGGACCCTGTACACAGGGCTAGGAATGTGTCCCAACTCCTGTCCCCAAGTCTTTCAGTGATGAATGGATCAAGCAGGAGCAAGATGTTTTGTCTCAGTTTCTCCATCCGTAAAGAATTCCTTCTACACCTTGCAGGGGGATTTTGCAAAGCTTAAATGCCTGTGAAGTGCTTCCTAGCCCTCAAAGAGAGATAGTGACACTTCACATCTGTTAGCAGTCTTCCCATTGCTTCAGAAGAGAGGCAGGGATGCCAGGAACTGCTCTGCCTGCCTAAGAGCTCCCTGGCTTCCAGTGACATTGCAGAAGAGTCTTCATCTGCTCTCCTCCGCAGAAACAGCAAATCCCAGGAGGAGAATAGAATGAATATAGGTCTGTGTGCAAACAACTGTGGTGTACAGAAGGGATTCTCCAAACTACTCATTTTTAGGATCATTTCTCAGGGCAAAACTGCCCCATCTCAATCATCCACTTAATCCTCCAAGTAGCAAATTACTTCCTAAACACTGGCACTCTGCAGACCTCCTACTAGGATACCAAAGGTGTCCATAGCATGGGAATATTCGACCTTATAGAGAAACAGAAATTGGGAGCTTCACACTAATTATTATTTTTACAGGTACAGTTCAAGACTAATGGTCATGTTGCAGTGTTGCATTGTGATATCTGAGATCCCTGTGCGAACTCATCACAGGATCAAACTGCAACATAACTGTTGAGTTGCCAAGCTGAGACCCACATGCAACCCTACCTTAAACAATTACATCTGAAGGAGACGGGACCAGCTGGTGCACATTAGAGCCATTTTACTTATTTAGGGGACAGCCTAAGCAGCCTTTGCTTAAACATGCACTTGGAGGTGAACTACACTCTGGGAAAAGCAGGAGTTTTAAGAAGATCACACCAGTGAAGCCATGGGTACATTTACCTGGTGTACTGCAGGCAGAAGCAAGCCCTGGCCATCCTTTGAGCTGATAAAGCTGCGTAGCTGTGGTTAGCGTGCCGAGATGCAAGGTGCGTTAGCTCATGCTGAGTGCTGCACTGAGGCAGTCTCACAGCTTTCAGGCCAGCATTGGCTTGCATCCACCAGCTCAGAGGGCAGGTCCAGGGAGCTTACTTCTGCCTGCAATACATCATGTAGGCATTGCCCACGTCACCTCCCTGTGAGCATATAAATCCCCTTCTCATCTTTCCTTTTTCCCCTCCTCTGTTCCCTTTCTGTAGTGCAGGTTCTTATGGGAGGTGGGGATTAATGACACTGAGTGGCACCTCATCGCCACTAACGTACACACACATGCAGACGGGTGGTTCACAAAAAAAACCACCACTTCCCTGGGGAAACCACACACCGCTTCACCTCCCGGGGCACTCTCTGGGCAGTCATCCTTTCCCGGCTGCACCTCACGGGAGCAGCAACAAAAGTGCAGCTTCTGTCAGAAAAATGACTGTAACCGAAGGTTCTCTTCTCGCTTATGAGATCTGCTCCCTCTGTGTGCGCCCGCACACTCAGCTCTGCTCACCCAGATACATTTTAATGGCCCCTTATTCCTGCTGGTACTGCACAGCCAACTGAGCTATTCCTCTTCTGGTTCTAATTTCAATATCAATAAAACACATCCTAAAATAATGCCTATAACCAGCAGCACCGGCCCCTTATACAATACTGCTGGCTGAGACCCTGCCGTGAGGAACCAGGCATCTTCCAGGTCCTCCAACCGAGACAGCTCACCTCCTCCTTCCCCACCATCCCAGCCAGCACGTGGACTTCTCCAGCCTGAGGGACCCCGGGCACACGCCGTGCCTCTTGGCGTGGCAACACATCCGTGGGGAGGCAAGTGGCACAACCCCAGAGTCACTGATGGGCACTTAAGCCACAGGTCCCTAAATCCTCTTCCAGATGCAACTGGAAAACATCACGGAAAAGCTAGCAGCATGCAACTCTGCTAAAACAGGCATTACTGGCAGTGGGGTGAGAGCAGGAAAGGCGATTTCTTGCATCCGAGAGCCCTGCATGAGTTGTTGGCACAAAGGCACTAAGTCTGCGCCAGTGGCTGGGTAACACTGGCAGCACCGTGTACCAGCTACCCTGCACTAAGCCTTGTTACCCCGTTTTGCATCCCCTGTGGCAAGACTGCCATCGGTGCTGGAAAAAGGGAAGGAGACATTTAAATAGCAAGGAAACATCTGACAATGGTAAGGCACATCACAGCAATAACATGGATGTTGGAAACGGTACGTGAGAAGAAAATAATTTGTGTCCCTCCTCAAAATATTTGGTCTTGCAAAAATGCCCAAAGATCAATTTATCCTTCAGTTCCAGGGAGTCAAATTGATGATCCGTAAGGGCATGCTCAGAACTTCTCCCACATGCACACCAGTATTGAACATGTAGTTTGTCGAGCTGAGATCAGAGGAGAAACAAGGAGTTGTGCTCCCCCCTCCCTCCACTGTTTCCCCTCAGCCTCAAGAGCCATTCCCTCTACACCTCAACTTGGTATAAGAGGACACCAAGATGCAAAGCAGAAATCCAGCTCTACCACTCCAGGACACCCCACGCTGGGAAGGTGGTGACCCTGTGGAGCCATGAGGAGGAGCAGGAAGACCTCATGTTTCAGCGAGGCTTCCCTCTCCTGAGTCACTCTGCTTCGGATTCAGCCCTGCCCCGCGATAACTTCTAATCCAGCGTCTGAAGGATTACAGAAAGTTAGAGGAGACAGATGGTGTTGCAAAGACAGAGAAGTCTTATTGCTTGGCTGCAGCCTGTACTTCCCGAGGTTATGTCCGGGATTTCAGAAAGCTCCACCCTCTGTGTAAGCCTCCGCTCGTCCAGGGCCAGACAGCCCTGCCACACCAGCGAGATGCTGGCTTGGTGCGGGAACAGCAGAGGCTGCCGGCAGGACAGTTTGCAGATGGGCTGCAAGGAAGAGGGATCCCTCTTCTACACAGCCTCATCGGGCTTCTGGCTTGGGACCGGCCAGGGAAAAAAAGGATATTTTGCATCCATCCAGCACTTTGCAGAGGCATGAGCACAACTTGCATTAATTTGCCCACTGCCTCCCTGCACTGCAAGCAACTATCACCCTTCCCAGTTTTACCTGCTGGAAAATGAGGCACCAAAGTTTTGCGGTGTCAGCGGCAGAGCCTGGGACAAAGTGGCAGGGGCTGCCCCGGCTCCCCGCAGCCCGCTCTGCTTCCCTCCAGGAGCACCCGCACCCATCCCGCTCTGCCCCGGCCCTCAGCCCAGCCAGGGCACAGTGGTGGCCTGGAGACAGGTGACCATCATGTCCCAGCTAGCACCAGCCTTGCTCCCAGCAGAGTGGCAAGAGAAGGATGCTTTGGCCTTTGGATTTTGGTTTTTATGAGTTTGCAATAGTCTGAGGCTTAGGTGAAATTTTTTGTATGGATGGGTTTTTTACATCTGCTTTTTTCTTCTTGTTAAGATGCATTAGAAATATCAGTTCTCGGCTTCCTAATTTTTGCCAAAGACATCTCCAGTGAGCTAATGAAACCGTAACATCACAAAGAATAGAACTGAAACCTGAGCCAGGAAACTGGAAGAACCATTGAAAATTCACACTCTGCTTTATGTTAACACTTATTTAAACCAGTTGCCTAACAAATGCTTGTGAGAAAAAAAACCTGCTTTCCTGAAAGCCAAGGCAATTTTCAGACAAGGATGAAGAAATTTCATGAAATTCCTTTCCAATCTCGCCAGAAGACCTCCAGGAAAACAGCTGGAAGACAGTTTCCTGATACTTCTCATGTGAATAACAAGAACAACCACCAAAACATTCTCTAGGGTATTTTAGAAACCCCTGGATAACAGCACAGTCAGCAGCAGCGCTGCAGTAACCTCCACAAACCACGGAGGAGTGAAACATGCAGAAGTCTGACAAAAGAAACATTTCTGCTGCTAATAGCAGTATATTTTTCTTTTTATGGGACACCTTTAAAATATCACAAAGTGAACAAACCTGAGTCACAACACTTGGTTTTGCTTCTTGACTCTCGCCAGGCTGCACAAACCTTGGCAAAACCTACACCTTTCCTACCCCCTAGTCTTGCCTGCTGCCAAATAAAGATCTCTGGGACATTTAAGACCTGCAGATGAAAGTGTATTTCAACAGGTGGACTAAGTGGTACCCTCTAATTTTGCACTAGTGTAGCCAGGACACAGGTTCCCTTTCCTGCCCATTCTGTGATGTTGTCAGTCATGTCCAGGACAGGGGTGGCACAGGCTTCTCGCACAACTCCAAGCAGTTGCAAACTAAACATACACCCATTCCCACGATTTAGTTAATAAATAAAATGCTACAAAGCCCATGCAGTGGTCCCTCCCTCCATTTAAAAAACAAAACAAANAACCAAACCAAAAAAACCCAACCACAACAAACACACCTAAAGCTCAGTGGACCAAAATCCAAGCAGAGAATATAAGCATGGTCTGAGGGCAGACAACACTTTATACCCCCGTCTTCTGCTTCAGTGGAATGTGCTGAAGGCATTATTTACAGCAGGGGCATTGTTGCACACCAGTTACTCTTTCTTTGGAAGCTGTGGAGGTTGCAGGAATAATGAGATAATTATCCCCATTATTCCCAGCAATGGTGGGAAAGAGACAGCCTTTGTTCCATGCTTCAGACTGCACCAGCTTGGGCAGTTTTCTTCTACCAGCAGAGCCACCTTTGCAGAGGCTCCCGGGACCTTTTGGCTGGGGCAGCGCCTAGTTGGTTGCACATGTGGGGGCACAAAGACCACAAAGGACCCTGGATATCCCCACATAGCAGAAATCCTCCCCCGGCACATTTCAGCCTACCCAGAGCCCAGCACATCCCCCCGCTCCCCTCAAAACACGCTCCATGCCCTACTTGGGTGAGGATCATCTGGAAATGCAGACAGCAGATGGGAGGGAATTAAACTCAGACTGAGGAGAGACTCTGGCCCCCCAGAACTGAGCCTTACTCCTGGCAACATGCAGCTGAAAAGCACTTAGATATCAGTGGTCTTTGTTAATTCAGCAGAGGGTATTATCCAAGCATGTTACAAGATTGATGTTCACTGTCGTACAGTCATTAATAGTTACCCTCAGCGCTTGGCTTGGATAGGAATGCAAAAGTCTAGTAGCCAGAAGTTGTTTCTCTTCCTCACTTGATCATTTTGCTGATTCCTCAGTATGAGCATAGTGATCAGATTAGAAGGCTTGCCTTTTTTTTTTTTGGCTCTTTAGTGTCCTTAAGCTAGATTCACACTTCTGTGGGCCACTTGTCATCACTGTCAGACACATTAATTAGAGATGATGAGAACCTGCATGACCTGCTGCAGCACAACAATGGCATCATGGAGGAGCAGCTACTGCAGCAGAATGCTTGAACCCGGAGCTTGACAGAGCAGTCACCCTCACCTGATGGCCCAACACATGCAACCGCTCCGCACACATTCAGGCAATCAAGGAACTGCTGGAAGGCAAGAGAAAGGTGGTGCAGTCACCAAGCCCCACAGCAAGAACACAGCTGGAAGTCCCTAAAGCAAATTTACACCCTGCACTGCTCCACCTGTGGGTGGGCCACACAGACCCTTCCACCCTCATCCTTTTCACCATCCTGCCTTTCAGGGAAGACACAGGATCGTAGGCTTCATAGACTACAAAGCAACCATCCTTAAGTGACACCTTTCCGCAACATTCCTTTTATCTCGGCGAGCGCTGCAAGCACAGTGGTTTGGTGCTCTTGTACAGCTAAAAGGTTCAGCAGCAGCAGCCACAAAGTTATTTACAAAGGATCACCATCCTTTGCCTGTCCTCCTCCACCATATCTGCTGGCTTTCAACAACCCCCAGCTCAGAGAAGCCCCTGTGGGCCTGACGGCCGCGTGGGGACGAGCACAACGAAGCCGGTCATCGCACACAATCGTTGCATTTACAGAGGTGGTGCCTGTGACTTGTTGAAGCTATTTCAGTTAGAAAACAAAAAGCCTTTTTCTTTCCCCCGCCTTGTTTTTAAATGGGCACCAGGCACGTGAGAATGACCCCGGCTTCGCACGCAGCTGTAGTGCCCGTGCCCGTACCACTGGCAGCAGGAAAACCGTATACTGCGGGACCCACTGCGGTGGGCACTTAGCTATAGGGGCACAAACCCCATTTACACCCTCGGCCACCCAGAAGGGGCAAATATTGTTGGGGGCTCCTGCCTGCTCGCTAGGGAAAGCTGCTGTGCACCCCATTTTCGGGGCAGCAGAGGGAGTGGGAGGGACTGCACAGCAGCAAAGGGGAAACAGAACCCAACTATTTTTGGCAAATAAAACACACAAGCAGAAAAACTGGGCAAGGTGCAAAGATGACAAAAGGGAAATGAATTTAAAAAGAAAAGGGATATCTACTAGCACTGAAGTGTTCCCTTCTAGCACACACAGGTGTCCTTGTTCCTCTCCTCCAAAATAACTCAGGACAAAATAAAACCTGTTCTTTATGAAATCCAGGCAGTAATTAGTTCATGAAGGAAAGAGGCTTGGAAGTTATGGAAGCCAGGGATGAAATGGAAGTTGAAACTCAGAGCTTTGCTTCCACTCCACTTTTCCCCTCCTCTCTGCCAGCAGCCAATGCCTAGGGTGAAGCAATAGCCCATACATCCCCTGCCCGGCCTGCACTTTGTCTTTTTCAAACTAGGTGACAGTCATCAGCCTTCCAGCTTGATCCCAGCAGGAAAATACAGCCCCTGTGCCAGACAATGGCTGGCTGGGACATCTCATCTCTCCAAAACCCTCTGCCACCCCAGCCCACGGCCACACTAGCCACACAAAGCCGAGCCACTGACCTTTTCATGGCACAAGCCTCTCCACGTATTTCATAAGGCGATTGTTGTTTTCTTGTGGGTTACACATTTAAGAACATTGTATTTGGAGCACAGATAGAAAGGATCTATTTATCCAGATCCTTTATTCCCTCACTCACACGTACACACTTGCTGCTCCCCCACAGCCAGCTCTGTGTGCATGCACACACCATGCGTGCTTTTTGGCTGCCTCCATCACACTGGGTTTAATTAAACACCCTGGAGGCTTGTTTCTAAACCCAGATTATTGATAGATTGGTTTTATATATATATATATATACACACACACCTTGACTGCTGCAATTCAGAACTAAATGCGGTGAACAAAGAGATTCAAACAGGAGAGAGGGAGGAAGGGGAGCCCAGCAGTGCTCAGATCTGAGCAGGATGAGGACAGAGGCTGCACTTAGAGCAGGATGCAGGAAAACATGGTGGCAGTCCCCAAGGAAGTCCAACCCCCACCGTGGACTGCAAGCATCCCACCAGTCCTCAGATGAATTGCATCCCAGTCACTAAGAAAGAAGACTGGAACAGACCATCAGGGTCACCAAATGCAGCACTGTGCAATTGCTTCCAGTCTGGCAATGGACATTTTGATACAGAAAGGTCCCAAAAAAAAGTGTAACTTCACCCTCCTCCCGATGCCCTGTGCCCCTGGCAGTAGAAGACTCAAAGCTGTAACTACAGAGTGCCCAGGGACAGGGGGGCAGATGAAGTGCTCCACTCACACCCTGCAACGCTCTGCTGTGCATCTTCACCTTCAGAAGGAATTTATTGGGCAAAGAGGCTCAGAAACTTGAAAGAGTGGAGCATGCCCCAAAGTACAGAGGAAGGAAAAAAAACCCAACCAGATTACAGCAGATCCTGCCATACTTAGAGGGAGAAATGCCCTCCTGACCCTACGGATGACCAACAGAGTCTGAAACATGAGACAAAAGCATGTGCAAGAAGTGCTAATGTTATGGGTATCGTCCAGGTAAACTGAGAAATCCTAGAAGAAAATCCCTCCAGGGATACCAGCACTCAGGCTGGAAAGATCCTTTCATCTCCAGTTGGTGCAGGCTTTCCTGCCTAACTGAGGCTCTGGTTTCCAAGCCACCTAGTGCAAACGACAGTGAGATGAATTGGGTGTATTATTTATTCCAAAAACCTGCCCAGGATTTATGCTGGCTGCTCATCTTCATGCTGGATCCAAAACCAATGCCCTACTGTTGCCAACACTGAAACAAGCGAAAGGTTTTACTTTGTGAGAAGGCAGGAAAAAGAAACCACGATAAATCACATGGCATCGCTGAATATCTCTGGGAGAGCTCACACCATTCCTGCAACAACACAGAGGAACAAGGACACTGGGGGGGGCGGGGGGAAGAGAGAAACTCCAGCCTAGATTTTCAGCACTGGATATCAGTGTAGCAGGAAAAGCGCTTCATTCCCGTGCAGCAGCTGCTGCTGCACAGGCCAGCGGGGCAGGTGAGGAGGAAGCTGCAGCGTGCAGTGCCCAAACCAACACGCAGTGAACGCCAGCAGTCTGAATGCTGCAAAGAGGAACACTGCCAGGAGTCTGCCCTTCTCTACCTACCCCATGACTCCACGAGTGTGACTACACACACTCCCCCAGCTTGCCCTAGCTTGCAGTGTACTTGACCTGCCTCTTGGGTTTCTTGCCAGGCTTAACTCAGCATCTGCAACGGCCCATGATGAAAAGCTCTGTCTAAAGCAGTGCAAAGTACTGCGTGCACTGGTTTCTGACAACACTTGCCAACTGTTTTACTGCATCACAAGGCAGACAAAAGCTCACCACACAGCATCGAGACTCCGGCTCAGTCCAGTCCAGCACCCCTGGCAACAAAAGTCCCATGCCTGAGTTGACACTGGTTTTAGTGACACAGCACAAACTCCAGTTTATGCTTTGGCTAGGGAAATGCAAAGGTCTTTCATACCAGACAGCACCTTATCCTCAGACAGCCATCTTGTTCCTCCCACTCCTCCAGAGAACATGCCTCTGCCATGCAAAGTTTTATGCCTTGAATAAATGGGATGGCTTTGTTGAGCACTGGCACAAGTCGGAAGCAGCATCAACCCACGGTATCGGCTGAGCAGCACCTGGAGGACCTGTGCCAGGGCCAGAAGGAGCATCTCATCTTACCCCTCAAAGGAGTGCAGAGGATCTCTCATTGCCATTGGGGCTGCCCAGGGGATTAGCTCACAGTTGTTTGTCTTTGATGAGAGAGAAGGCAGGCATGTGAGCCCAGCTCAGCACGCAGGGTATCCTCTGTCAATTACAGGATTGAAAGTTGCAGCAAGCAAGACCAGAAAGCGCCTCAGCTGAGCTATAACTGGTAACTACAAAACTCAGCAACATTCCTGCTTTGTAGTCTTGTACAAGCTCAGAGAGAGATCTTAAGCTTTACACACACCCCCATTCCCAAATTCCCAAGTAGCAGGACTGAAGCCTAGATTCCTGCAGCCTGTTGGCTTGGGTTTTCTTATGCCTAGTATTCTACCTAAGTTCACATTACAGACCTCCTTTCCCTCAGTGTGCTTAATTGTTTTCCTTTCTTAATCTGGTTGTATGTTTTGATGAATTCTGGCAAATGCAGTATTTTGACAGGAGTCTCCAAACAGGGCTGAAATTGGCCAACAAGGTACCAGGGTACAAGGGTGAAGCAAACAGTGCAACTTCACAGTTCTTCCCTCCCAATAAGATAGGTCTAAAAATGGATCCTGCAAGTGCACTGTTTAGCTTCTGCACCAAGAAAAACCCAAGAGCCTCAAATCCTGTCTGAAATGCATGGTTTGGGCTAAACAGCCATTTCCATTCTCAGCTTCATTTAGGCAATAGATTTTTCAGGACTTTTAAATGCTTTAAAAGTTTGAGGTCAACTGTATAAAAGATTATTGATGTCCCTTTCTTCGCTTAACTCCTGAACCCTTCCTGCCCGTCCCAGGATACACACCATCATTAGGAGATGGAAGCACAGGCAACAACAGAAGTGCTGCAGTGGCATGACAAGGTACCACCCCCCACCAAAACTCTACGTACGAGCCCAGGTTTAGGCTGAGGCTGGTGCCTGGGCTGGAATGCCAGCTGCTTCACTGAGCAAGCCCAAGCCATCAGGCTCATTCCCAGCCACAGCCTTCGCCCCATTCCCCCTCCTCAGTCACACTGGGGTTGTGCTGGATCACCCCTGCGGCTACCACGCAGCCAGGGATCAGCTCCCATGATGGCTACACAACACATGCATGCTTAATTAAGCTTCTTCCACTGCAGTTCAGGGGCCTGCACAGATGACCTGGGATTCAGGGTTAACGTGTCAGTAATTCCTTTGTAAGCACCCAAGTGCTCTAGGAGGGCCAGTAACCCAACCTGTGGAGCCTGATGCCACTCCTCCATGCTGCCCAGCAGCCACTCCTCGATGCTCAGACTCGTCGCAAGCCCCAGTGATTTTCGGCAAGGCAAAAACCCAAAGGGCAGAGGCTTAGCAAGCTGAAGGTCAGAGCTAGACACACTCGTGCCTGACTCCACAGGGGCAGAGAGAAACCTCACCTCATGGCACGAGGACATCGGTGGAGAAAAAAGGGGCAACTTCCTGGTGGGGAGCAGGAGCTTCAGCCTAAAACCCCACACTGTCCTTCTCCTCTCCAGAGGTCAGGTATTAGAGCACAGGCACTGCAACCCGGTCACTGTGTAGGCACGAGAGCCAAAGGTGAAGGCAAAGAGCAGAAACTATTTCAGGTTACGTGACCCCACCTCCACCAAATAGGATTGCCAGACACAATCCAATTGGCCAAGATGGGTCACAGTGCTGAAAATAGTTTTGTACTCTTACCCTCTTAGCTAGTAAATAGCTTTCAGCCCCCAAAAGTGCTGAGCTGCACTATGCATTGGTGGAAACAGCTTGCACAAAAGTCAGACGGCTCAAGGAGGGGGAAGGGGAAAACTGGGCACCGGGTGAAATGCTGCTGCGGCATATTCAGGTCAAAAGGACACCCTGAAAGGAGCCATTAAAAAAAAACAACAAAACAAACCCAGAAGAAATTACTTCAAAGCTGCAAACCACTTAGTTTCACCTATGATTTCTATTTAGGCACATCTCACACAAAGGCTACGTGGTTAATGTGGGACTAGGAACATGGGAAGTGGCATAGGACAGAATCTATCAGCACACGCAGAGCCCGGCCCCCATCATATAATCACTTTCACAGACAGGCTGAGACTCATCTTAAAGACTGTATGGTTGTTTTGCTCCTGTTACTCTGCTTGGAAACTTCTTCCCACACTTCCCTGATCTAACAATTGAAAATTTTGCTTTAATTCCCAGACTAGATCGCCACAACTGATTTATAGGAGCCTGTGACTGTTGCCAGCACCTTTCCTTAGCCTTAAAAACCTCTTCCCCCATCACACTCTTTACCTGCTGACATATTTACAGAGCACACATACTCCTCCTACCAGTTTCCTCAGGCTAAACAGCCCAAGCTCTTCTAATCTCCCCTTGTAGGACAAGCTTTTCATTGCCACATCATCCTGACGGGCACCTGCTTCAGCACAAGTACAGCTTCTGCTTAGCAAGACCAGATAAGAACAATTCCCTCTGCCCAAAGGAGGGGACAAGGTTTTGGGAGGTTGCTTTGTTGTTCTTTGGCTTTTGCTGGTTTGTTTTAAGCTTTCTCCCTTTGTGTTTTGGTCACTAGATTTTTCAATGTCAACCCTTTAAAAGCTCCTTGCACTCAGCTGTCAGGACAGCCCCACGTACCACCCATCGGTTGCCTGTCCCCACCACGGGCGTTGGGATGATGGGAAGGAGGGGCTGATGCTGGAACAATTTAATTTCTGCTCTCTGGCACAGGTGATTCAAACAGCGATGCCATTCCCAGCTAGCAGCACAGGGCAGAAAAGTGCCCGCATGACATCTTTATCCCAAACTCACCAGGACGGAGGAATGAGTGGGGCTTGGCAGGGCAGCCACCTTCCTCCAGCCCCTGCTCTGCCTAGCACTGACAGGACACTCATGGCGCTCGCTCCCTCCTGCTCCATTTCCACTAGCATGGGATGACGCAACTAGACTTTTACTGCAATTCGCTAAGGAACACTGCTGTCCAAACTGATGAAACAGCAATTCAGCAGAGGATGCAGGAGGCACTTTAGAGAAGTGGCAGTGACACCAGACAAGCTTTCACCACATTTATCAAAGTGCCTGCAGATTCCATTTCAAGGCAGTAGCGACACTTATAAATAATGAGCAGAGCTCCTCCGCATCTAGAGCATTTTAATAAATAAAAATGTAAAAAAGAAGCCTAAACAGCACAGTTAGTTCTGCTTCTGCAACCTTTTCGGTCTTCTAGCATACATATAAATGATTTTTCTCCTTTGCAATCCCCAAAAGCACTATTGTCCCTAGGTGATGCCCCTTTAGCACTGACGTGATGTTTCATATACAGAGGCCATGCTACTGCACTGTTACTGACAAATACAGAGCTCTATGTTTGTGTGTGCACACACGCGTGCATGTGTATATTATATTTCACTCACCAGCTGCTTGCTCAGGCTTCAGGCACACAATAAGCCAGCCCAGCCCCTTCCCTGCACACTCTAACTTCATACATAGTCTCTTCCTTTCAATCACTACTGGTATTGAGGATCACATCTTTTGGAGGGATCCATTTCCTATTTCATCATCCAATTTTAAGTCCTCATGAAGAATGACAAAGGAAAAAGCAGAAAAATATTTCCCGAGACCCAGCTCAGCCAATGTCCCCCCTTTCTGCCCCACAGCATCCCCGCTGCCCTGCCCATGAGGCAGTTTAAAGCACAGATGACAAAATGCTTAGCAGTCTCCCAGCATGGGCTCAGAGGGCAACGTGGAGCCCACTTACAGCATCAAAACAACTTTTCCAATACCACGTTTCCCTACGCACCATTAAAATACAGCCTGACCTAGGACAGCTGGATCACAACACGTACACAGAGCAGCACAGGCACACACACACTGCCTGAGCCACATCCCGCTCTACAAGGATGCTCTGCCAGAGCGCTCATGTCTCTGGAGGTCCTGCACAGTCCTGGCAGCCCATCCTGCAACCAGGCTCGAACAAGGCACACCACTACGAGCATTATGCTTTATCCAGCCTTTGTGAGCCTCAGGGAGCAGAGTCAGGATGGCTCTGTCTCCGCTGCACACCCTGCGGTGCCTGCCCTTTCACACCCAGCTTGAGTGATGTCCACCGTATGGCACAGTAAGTATGCCCTCTCCACGAATGTGATTCACAGCCTAATTAAACCCCCTGCAGAAAGAAGACATTTTCTCTGCCGCTTGCTGCGGGTTATCTGCACAGACTTTCCGAGATGCAGCAGTGGCTGCTGCCACAGCATCCTCTCTGCAAAGGAGACAGAAAGGTGCCTTGGGGAGGGAAACGGCTTCTACTGTAATAATTTACTTTGCTGACGAATACTTGGAAGCGCAAATCCACCGGAGTTTCCTGGTCCTGCCTTCAGCATGGCAGGCAGGATGAGCCAGGAGCCAGCCCACCGCAGCTGCTGTCAGGGTCCCAGGTTTGCTGGAGAAATACACCTGCTGTGCTGGTGGGAACCCACCTCTCCTTCCCAGGCTGCTCAGGCAAACATATCTGAACCTAAAACAAGGGGCACCCTGTTACTGGAACCACAAAACCCTAACAAACATAAGCAGTTTGTTATTCCCTCGCTGCCTGCTCACAATGGTAGTCACTGCGGGTCATGTGGGAAAGCAGAAGAGGGCGAATAACCAGTTCCCAGGGCCATTTTTCTTTATGGGTCCAAAAGGGACAAGAAAACCCAAAGAACAGAGCAAATCAGACATAAATGTCACAAAAATTAAAAAAAAAAAAAAAAGTGGAGGAAAATAACCTGAGCTCAAATGCTCAAGTATCATTGCGCAGCTGAAGAGTCTGTTCCTCTTGGGAAGGGTTTCCTTTCTTAGTGAACATGTCCTGCTGAATTACATGGAAATGCTAGTGAGGAGATGTTCCCTTCCCAGCAGGCGAAGTGCAAATTCCAAGTCATAAGAATGCAGATTGCAGTTGTCAGAAAACACTGAGCTATTTCCAGGACCATATTTACAGCTGGATTTAGACGGGTTTATGCAGTATTTAGAGCTAGTGTTGGGTATGGGGTTTTTTTGGGGGTGACTTCTGCATTTCTTTATACTTAATTATGAGTCATCCAGGTGATAACCATGTGCAGATTGGTTAATAAAACTGAAACACAAGCTGAACTATCATCACAGTCTCATAGCTAAACACTCCTAATCTGGCAATGCTGAAGGTTCTCATAGTAACATTATCTCAGCATTTTACATGCCCAACATCCAGCACAACAGCCTTAAAAAAAAAAACCCACACAAAAAATATTCATACTGAAAATACAATCTTCTCCAAGTGCAATAAAGACAACATTTCCCAAATGTCACAATTTAGAAACCTATCCATCTGAGACATTAATGTTACAGTAACACAAGCATCTGTAATTTTCTATCCCTGAATTCCCTACAACCTCCGCTATAAAAAAAAAAAAAAAAAAAAAAAGGATTGGCTCAGTTATGTATTACCGATTATGTATAACCAGAGCTGTTCAGCTTAAACAAGTTTACAGACTTCACCAGTGTAAACTGTGAAAGAGGGAGTGCAGGGTTTAAAAGCTACCTGGTAAGAAGGTCCCCCCTGCAGAGTTTATACACCCCACAGAAGCACAAAGATTTCAACAGTCTGTTGGTTGTGTTAAAACTAGCTTAAAGTTTCCATACTGAAAATTGTCACAGGAGGCCAAGAATTGCAGTGAGACTCAAACTTATTTTCCCCAGGCCCTTTGCACTTCAGTTGGTAATGTTAACATAAGGTCTGATCCTGCTGGGCTCTGAGCATCCCTGGTGCTCCCTGGGCACATCCTGTGCTGTTGGAGCCCCATTGGAGTGCTGAGCTTAGCAGCGCACCAGCCCCTACAGCCTCAAGCAGCACCCAGTGCTTAGCTTCCTCGAAACGCCCTGCTGCTAACGCCAGTTTGTAAACATTTTTGTTCAGTTTGTTTTCTATTCCTTTTTTCTTCCTCATGGCAAAGGGCAAGAAAGGGTCTTCTAATGAAGAAAATGAGGCTGAGTTTCTACATATTTTAATTTTGAGCATTTCATATTAAAAATAACCCATCCCAAAAGATCAAAATAAAGGCGCCATCCTTCACAACTCCACAGCACCTTCTTCTCAGAGCATAGTGATACCACTCCATCATAAAGACATAAGCATACAAGAAACATTGCCAAATCAACAACTGGAAATCCCCCCTAAGCTGAGACCAAATTGGGACGCTCCATCCCAAAAAGAAAGCCTTTTCTTACTAGTCACGGGTGTATGAATACTGAGAGTGCAATGAGACTTCCAGCACTGATACAGGCAGCCAGAGGACCGCTTGCAGGAGGAGGAATCACCCTGCAGTTACACCACCAAGCTGGGAAGGTGACTTGGTACCTCTCCCAGGTACTGCCACCAATTTGCTCAAAGTCTCTACTAATTGTTTACGCCCAGGTGCCGGGAATATATCAGTGCCTAATTCCTGAAGTCAGTGGACGCTAGGACAGCATCTAGGAGCCTCCACAGGTCTGTCTCACCCTCCATTCTGCCCCTTTACCCATGGGCACAGGCAGCCCTTCACACAGGGCTGGCTCCACAGCAAGAGCATCGGGTTAACCAAAGAGCATCACTCAGAGCACCTACCCCCCGAGCCTGGGCAATAGGAAATGCTGGATTTCCAGGGCTTCTGTTGGCAGTGGGGAAGCTGAATGAGCCCCGTATTGCTTGCAGGATTTAGTGTCACCTGCCATAGCTTGGGTGGAAGCGGAGGGGACAAAGGCAAGACCTCCAGGCCCCTGCACGTGCTCCACCATTTGTGTGCTACAGAAGGGTGTAGCTCACTTGAGTGTCTCCATTAGCAAGGGGAGGACAGGACTGCAAGGTCTCCGTGCATGAGAGAGCGTCAGTGGAGGACAAATGAAAAGTACTCGTTGGAAATACCAAGGAAGAAAAAGAGGCGCAGCTAAATTAAAAGTTTAAGAAGTGACCAGAACAAGCATTACCTTTCCTTATCAGCCATCTACCCATGCTGACAGAAGAGGAAGGTTTCTCATTCTCCTCTGCTGTGAACTAGCGATTTAACACATTGCAACCGGCTTTAGTGGGCTTTGTTTGCTGCCAGCCTTGGCAGAGGTCTGCCTGGCCTCATCGCTGTCCCCACGCTCCAGCTGGCTCTTCTTAGAGCAGCAGAGAGGGAAGCCTGCTCTGCTGCTGCCCCTTCTGTGCCTGTTCTGCAGAATTTAAATGTCATCGGTGTGACACTATTTGGGGGAAAAACACAAACAGATCTGGATTCCCTTACCACTATGCACAGAGAAGAAAAAGGAAGGAAAACAGTTCAGAAAAGCAGCACCTACAGTCACCCTGGAACATCACAACGTCAGGAGTTCCTTCGTGGCTTTTCAGTGGGGACTCCTCGTGCCACCAAGAGCTCCTGGAAGCTGAAAGCAGCAGCAGTAGTCAAGTTCTCCTACACCTTTGCTGGGGAGAGGAGTGTCATGCTTTAACCCCAGCTGACCACCACACAGCCTCTCACTCACTCTCCCCCTGGTGGGATAGGGGAGAGAATTGGGACAGTGTAAGTGAGAAAACTCACGAATTGAGATAAAGACAGTTTAATAGGTAAAGCAAAGCAAGACAAGGAATTCATTCACCACTTCCCATGGGCAGGCAGGGGTTCAGCCATCCCCAGGAAAGCAGGGCTCCATCACATGTAATCATTACTTGGGAAGACAAACACCATCACTCCATATGTCCCCCCTCCCTTTCTTCTTCCCCCAGCTGTATATATGCTGAGCATGACAGCATATGGTGTAGAATATCCCTTTGGTCAGTTGGGGTCAGCTGTCCCAGCTGTGTCCCCTCCCAACCTCTTGTGCACCCCCAGCCCACTCGCTAGTAGGGTGGTATGAGAAGCAGAAAGGCCCTTGACTGTGTGTAAGCGCTGCTCAGTGATAACGAAAACATCTCTATTATCGACACTGTTTTCAGCACAAATCCAAAACATAGCCCTGTACTAGCATGAAGAAAATTAACTCTATCCCAGCCAAAACCAGCACAAGGAGCTTCCCCATGGCAGATACCAATCTGTCATGACACCTGCACCAGCATCATCTGGAGGGCAAACTCCAAAAAAAATTAGGAGAGCAGCTGTCAGCCCTCATCCATGTCTGGCTACAGTAATGAGACTCCAGTGCTTCAAACGCAACCCGCTCGCTGCGAGGTCCCGTCTGCCACCATGCTCAGCGTGGTAAGACAGGGCAGGAGGGTTTGGTTTGACCAGGCTCAGAGGTGCCTAGGACAGGGGGTTAGATGTTGCTCCTCTGTCCTGCCTTTACCCTGAAACCTTGGAGATGGGGAGGCACAGCTGCATTTCTGAAAACAAATGCCAATACAGAAAGCTACCTGCCTGGCAAGATGTGTATTTTAGAAGGAAACATCAGGAATGTGGCACGGGTCTGCCTTTGACCTGAGGCGTCAGCATGACCTCACAAGACAGGAGCTCTGGGCACGATGCGTGCTTGCCCCTGTGCACCATTCAAGCCCTTGGCAAAGGACCCTACCTCATGCCCTATCCCTTGCCACCACTCCAGTTTGACTCATCCCTCCCTTTTTTATTACCTCAGCACCACACGAAAACCAGCTGCGAGTCAAACAAGCCTCTAATAAACCATAAAGCCCTAAGTAAGGACAGGCTGGGGCTGCTTAAAATGAAAGGCATGTTGCCCGGGGCTGGGAGTCTGCCCCCCACCAGCCTGGCGCCCCGGACTGCAGCAGAGGGGCTGAAAAGCTGCATTGAGGACAGCGGGGACTTCAGGGCTGGCTGAACATCCCGTCCGCGAACAGTGGGCTCCTTGTTCGCCCGCCTGGGTGATGGAGAAGCCTCAGCAGAAAGCCTGCTATTGAAATGGAAATCAGGGCCTTTCACCCAGCCAGGAGGAGGAGGAGGATCCCCAGCTCCTCCCGAAAAACAAGGGTGCTGGAAGACTTCAGATGGGGGGGAAAAGATAGGGGGAAGGGGACGGAGGAGGGGAAAACACACTGCAACACGCACACGGCAGGAGTTGATGCTGGAAGGGAGGAGAACAAAATCCCTTTGGGGGAATAAAGGGAATCCAGGGTTCCCTCCTGTAACCACTTAACTGTCTTGCTCCATGAGAAGCAAATTTAGTAAAGTTTGGGTATCTAACATGCCCGTGATCCCAAAAGCCCATCTCAAACACAGATGACCTGCATTACACATGGAGAAATAACTCCCCCAAGAAGCAAGGCTGCCTGCTCATGGACTTGTAGCAGGCCCAGTGCTGATAACCCCATGCAAAAATTGTTATTGAGTCCTAAGAAATTTCTGTCTTCTTCAAACAGCAGAACCTGTGAAGCCATCCCTTCCTTCTCACTTTTTTTCCCCTCTGTTGGGGGGGTGGAACAAGGCAAGAGGGTGGGGGTAGTATCATCAGTAACTTGTGCTGGATCATTACATGACAGCACACCTTTCCAGGCCCTGAGAAAACACAAAGGCTCTTCACACAAGCTGTCTGAGTGAGCAATTCAGCAACGGAATAAATCAAGGCAAACCCTCAATAAATTAAACCTGAATTAAATTAATTAAGAGGAGACATTATGACTTCAATCATGGGAAATTCTACAAGCCGACCTGTGGCTTTAATTTCACAGCTGTGCTTGTGCTACCCTGTGGTGCTATCAGTCTAAATTAATTCTAGGTACTCACCCAACAACAGCCCAGGAGGCAGTGGCTGCCCTACAGAGTCCAACAACTGAGGTCCAGATCTCTCTCCTCATCCCAGTCTTCACCCTGGATCAGGTTTGACCAGGGAGGGAAACATCTCTTTCCCCAATCTTGATGGCACCCCTTTCCCATGCACTGTTTCTCTGTGCAGGGCACTGGGAAAAGGCAGAGCCTAAAAATGACCTTTAGTTTGCACATTCCTTCCTCAGGCAGGAGGAAGAACAAGAAGTTGGGTTTTTTTTGTTGGTTTTTTTTTTTGTGTTTTTTTCTTCTTCAGTGTTGTTAATGGGATAATAGAGGTCATTTCAGAGCAATTTGCTGGGACTTCCTCCAAAGTTCAATTGTTACAGGACATGATCACAGGCCACAAGAAAAAAAGAAATGATACTTTGAACTCTGGTCTTTAATTGGCCTTGCCCAGCAGCCCCCTGTGTCATCTACAGGAAAGATGTTCGAAAGAGAAACAAAGAAAGCAAGAATCAAAGTAACAAATGAAACATGTGCATGTCTGTCCCCTGCCTACCGTCACCCTTTGCTTTAGAAAGTAATTGCTCCCAATGTTTCTCATTTGCTTTGTTTCTGAACTACCTAATAGACACCAGGAACTTATTTGGAAAAGAAATTACGGAAAAAAATACAGGAAAGGCTTCATTCACCCAGAAACCTTGCAGTGTCCGAACTCCCCCAGTAGGTAAGAAAGCCTTTCACTAAACTATTAAGATAAAGCATGAAGTGCCGCAGACAGACACAACAGAAATAAGTCTTTTCAAGGCTCACCAAGGTGGGAGGGAAATTGCTTTGATTAAAAAGCCACACTTCCACATTGGGAAAGACTAATGTGTTCTGCAAAGCGATGAAACCTCTCTCCAGATGCGTATCGCCCCTAGGAATTAAGAGCCGCTATCCGTGGGTTTCTCACAGCAGTGGTCCCCCTGATACTCTCAATAGTGACTCACACACAGCTAAAACACCTGGAGACTGGGGGGCAGGGAAGGGGAGGGTGCTTTCGTGTTGCCATTGATTTTTGTAGGAGAAAGTGGTTCAGGTACGCTCTGGGTAATGTCTGGTGCCCATTTTAGCCCTTTTACTATCTGTGACTCCTTCATAATACATGGTTGAGAGAGTTATTTACTCTCAATTCACAATCAGTTTGAAAATGATTTACTCTTGATTCACAAAAGCTTGGTCAATGATTTAAGGAGGGAAAAAAACCACCAAAACAACAAAACGACCTGTCATTTGAAAGTCTGCTTGCGCCAGCTCTTTGTGTGACTGGTAACCTCAGTCACAGGGTGCTGGGTCTTGACACAATCGGAGAGCAAGAGACCGGGAAAGCTAAACAGAAAATTTTCTTGCTTGCTCCCAGGAACGCCCATGCAGCGAACAGCCATCTCCCAAACACTCACTCAACTGAACCTGCCCGTACAAAGACAGGAGCAGGCAGACAAGGCCAGCCAAACCCCACAGCCTCTCCATGCGATAAGGAGTATTGACAAACCTCACTCCAGAGCAGGAGGCCAGCTCACTGGAGCTGATGAAGCGTGGTGATCTCAGCATAGGTGTCATGAGCCTTAGCGCCTTTTCTCCACAATGGAGGAGCAGGGAGGCAGAACACCACGCCAGCCACTGTTATCAGCACTGTGTGTGATCAGCTTCCCCTCTCACTTCCAATCGACCTGCTGCAGCCCCAGGCACCATGCGAGGCAAGAGGAAGGTGCTCTGGGAGCTTCGCTCTCCCTCCCATTTTCTCCCTCGTGCTGTACAAATTGCTCTCTGCCCAAGCCCTGAAAAACACCACCATCTATCTTGCTTCTGAATGAGGGCTTCTGTGCAAAAGCCTGCTAAGTTAGTGTAGGTCGGGGGCCTAAGTTCAGGTAGTAGGGATCATTTTCATGTGAATCAGACCAATCCTTTCACATTCTCGAGGTCGTAAAAGAAGAGATCCCTAAACCCTTAGGAGCTCCAGGTCTAGTCTTCAGCAGGGCTGAACATCTTCACGGCCTGCTTTAGGACTGAACCTCAGCCTCCCAAGAAAGCAGCTCACCACTTTGAAGAGGAGGTGACTGTTCCCAACGTGCCTCAATACAAATGTAGGTGTCCAGCTTTAGGCACCCAAGTGTGGTATATTTGGCCTATGGTATAATTGAACTGGCAGGAGTCCCACCATCCGCCTTTGCAAAAGCAAAGTTAGACAACCCTCCACAAAATACACATCACACCCAGCCAAAAGACCATTTTGTCCTCAACTTCCGCTCTTCTGAACACAAACAAAAGCAGGAAAGAGCACTAATGCCCAAAGAGTGTTTTTCAGCCGCTGCCAGGAAAAGTGGCTTCCCTGCCTCATTCGGAGGTTCCTCTTCCCCAGCACTGCAACACTGGGGGAGAAACTGGAAGTGCAGGTAGCACAGCATATGTGAGCTCACCCACCACTTTTGGCCATCCTTGCTGCCAGAGACCCCAGGTGCAATTCCTCCATGTGGGTAACAAACGTGCTGCCCACCATGTGCAGCTCCTGAGGAAATTCAGTGCCTGTCCTTTTCACATCCACCAGCCTCCCCACATTTTTAATCATCAGCTGAACCCATTTACTTTACACTAGAGTCATCTTTCTCCTCTTCCTTCCCATTTTTCCTCCTGAAGGAAGAAACAGACTCTGCCCATACTGCCAGCAATGATGATGAAACGCTTGTAGTGCAGAAGTCCCACAACATGTTTTGCTGGATGGTCCTTGCACCAAAACTCTTCTCCTGTTAAATAGGAGGGCAGCAAGCCTCAGGCAGTGAATGACCACCACACCAGTGAGTTCTCAGCGCAGAAGTGACAGGAGACGTTTCAGGAAAATAATATACTTGGTAGTGAAAGGAGGAAAGGTGCAATCTACTTTGCAGAGATTTAAACACTCTGGATTTTTAAAATTCATTGCAGTCTACTGTTACTACAATTATTAATAGTTATTACCATATTATTATGGTAATCCATCTCCTTTTTAAACTCTGTTGTGTAAATACCAGCCTTCACTGATGTGTTTTATAAGGAAACTGTTGAATCACCCAAGTATCAACACAGCTCAGGTATTCATCCCAGATACTGCCAGAAAAGCAAACAGCACCAGACACCATATCCACGGGCACTGCTACAATATAGCTGACCACGTACCTAAACAAGTAAATAAAAAGATCACATACTTTCATTTGTCCCTGTTTCTTTCAACCTCCAGGACAGACAGAAGCTGAGGACATATTTAATACTCCATTTCACTGACTTTAGACTCAACACGTGACCACAGCTTTTATTTGTGGTATACCTTCAAGTGTCTGCCAAAGGCAGAATTGCTGAGTCCCCATGGGGTTTTTTTTAGGGCATTCAGCTGTATAGCATCCCACACCCCTCACAAACAAATCCTTCTAGCTTTTTAATTCCTCTAGGATGGGACACTGGTCTGCTTGCCCAGCCAGTCCTAGACTCATCCTGTCTCTCTCCTCCAAGCCCCATCAGGCCACAGGGTCCCTCACAAAGCACAGCCCCACTCCCAGTCTCAATCCCTCTGTGCAACTGTTGTCTCCCACAGGAGGACTGAGAGAGCTGGGACTGTTCAGCCTGGAGCAGAGAAGGCTTGTGGGGGGACTCCATCGATATGACTCACCCCAGTGAGTCCAGTCTCCATCCCATCCCATTTGTCCCCACTTCCTCCCTTCTCCTTCCTTTGGTGCAGTCTGACTCTCACCATGGTCATTTGTGCCCAGGCATCCCTTGCCTTGGTCACCTCCCTCCCTCCTTGAACATGAGCAGGGTGATCGGCTCCTCCATCACCTCCAAGCATGACAGAGGAAGTCCCCTGAGCAGAGAAGGGACACATGAAACTGTGGCCAGATCCTGCTGCCAGAGACCAGCCCTAGCCCACAGCAATGCAGGGGAGGTCTGGGGTTGTCCTGGTACCTGCTCAGCACCAGGTGTGATGGGGGGAGCACAAGGCACAGCCCCATCACACACAGCAGGTGCAAGGGGGTGAAAATTCAAGGGGTTTTCCTCGCTAAATTCTACAGCACCTCTGCTGAGCACCCGGACAATCAGATTTCATTTTTCAAAGGCTCTTTACCTAGCCAAATTCAGGTAGATTTTCTCAAAGGGGTCAAAAAAGCACACCTGTGTCATACAGGCCATCCTTCTGCTGCATTTCAAGGTCTGTCTGCACAACACAGTGGAAAGACAACATCCAAGAGAAAATATTTCCCTTTTCAAACACACAGGAACCCATTTTCCCCCCTAATCTTATTCTCAAAAATACACTAGAGGTGGCTAAAATTTTCCATACAAATTCAGTCTGAGCTTGAATCCAGGGACAGGAAAGTTTCAGCCCATCTTTTTAAAACTTGTCGAAATAGTTAAGTGTCTCAAAGGTAAGACAGGATAACAATAGTGACCACCACAGTTTCTCAGGGGACAACAATTGTAATCGGGGGATTGTTAACCCCATTTACTAAGAGTGAAACTGCAGTAAGGAAAGGTGAAAAGTACAACTGAAAATATCAGGTATCCTTAAACACAAGTAGCACAACCAGCATCCTTGATTGTGGGTTGTTTTTTAGTTTTGTTTTGTTTTTTTAAATCCTAAAATACTGTTACTGTCTCTAGAGATGATCTATCCAGGTTGCAGATTAACCATGCTGTTGGTGCAGAAATACGGCGGTGGTTCCTGTCGGGGTTACCCCAGGTCCGTCTGGCCGACTACCCCCGGCTCTGTGCAGCGTGAACGAGGCAAAGCTGCTGCTAGAGACAGATCAAGCGCGCAGCGGCTGGAAGCCTGATTGCGGCAGCTCTGCCAAGCGGGCAGCGTGCGGGGCCAGCACGGGTGCGCCTGCACCCCTGAGCTGCTGCTGATCAGGAGTACTCAAGTGCACCGCGCAGAGACGCTTGAGTGACCCCGTGTTGTGCCAGCCAGGTCTGATACAGCCACTCGTGAATCAGAGCGAGTAAACCGTGCCAAAGCTCCTCTCCTGCAAAGCCAATTAGGCGTCTCTCTGCTGTGATCCCTTATACGCAGTACCTGGGAGAGCTTATCCTAAGGAAACGCGTGGAAGCCAGCTCAGGTCTGGCACTGCATCCAAGCTGCAAAGCCCTCTCCTGACCCAGGCTCTAGGGAACACAGTGCAAACATGAGCATGGCCTCAGCAGGGCTTATTATCAGTGGAATGGCCCCCACCATGCCAAACCCACGCTGTTTCTAGGAAGAGATTCCAGAGACTTTGGCTTCCTCTGTGCTACCCAGTATCTATAGCACCTGGGTGCTTCATGGTCCAGACAGCGCCGTTCCGCATGACCTCAGGGTAACAAGAGAAGGCCCTCCACCCTAAGACCACCAGGGGTAATAATTCCCTGCACAGAAACCCTCAGGAAATCACCAGCTTCATCCTTCTGCCCCAAGGCAGGGTTTCCTACAGCTCCATCACCCCACCAGCTGCTGGCTGAACCTACTCTTAGAGGCCTTCTTCCATGGTGAAAACTCCACACCTTCCCCAGCCAGCCTCCTCCAACGGTTGTCAAACCCTTGTGCACATGAGACCTCCAAGGAAGATGCAGATGCTATAGAAGCCAACGCTACGTACGACGCTCTGGCACCTGGGCTTAAGGTTGCAACTGTTTGGGATTCTGCAGGAGAGCATGAGCACACAAGCAAAATGAGCCCTGGGGGCTTTAGTAAGCCACGTGCTACCTTTACATGGAAAGCAGCCCATAAGATAAAGAATCTCTTCGCAGAGCCTCTGAAGTCTTATTCATGGGCTATTTGTATATCTGCACTGATGCTAGCATAGATACATGCACAGAGCGCAACACACCCTTGTACGTAATGACAAGGGAAAAACCATTGCAGCTCTGCTTGGCTGGGACCCAAGTCAGGGTAGTTTTGTTGCAAACCTTTATCCTCATTACATGTCTTGGGTCATGCTTATGGCAATGATAGTAGTTTACAACCAACATAAGGGTTTTCCTTGCCAGCATCCTCAGAAACAAGCCCCTGTCATTTGCTTCCTAGAAATGGGGAGAGCAATGCCCAGGTGGGTGCATCCACCAGGGTTGCAAGTAACCAACAGGGCAGAGATGAGACATGGCGGCCTCATGCTCACTCCACACTCCTCTACCACGTTCTTCAGGCAGCACCTGCCTCCCGCCTCTCCCTGCCTCCTGCCCCCATGGCTGGTCAGGGAACAGAAGCCTGAGAACAGGTATGAAATTCAGTCCCAGGACAAGAAAAAGCAGAAGTAATGGAAAACACAGCATTGGTGACGTGCTGTGTTTCCGCACCGGGGGGAAAAAAAAAACAAACAACAAAACACCCAAAAAACCCCACCACAAAAAAACAGCAGTTTCCCCAAGTCCTCAGTACATCAAAAGAAGTCAAAAAATAATAGAAAACACTGCCTTGCTGCTGCTTTACTGGTGTCAACCACTACAGGTCAAAAAGGACGAGGGTGTTCAGGCACGGCTGGCCAGCCAGCTGCCAGCAGTCATCCCTTCGATCTCTCTGCACACTGCATAAAAACACAGAGTAGGGACAGGATAAAAGCAGATCCCACACCTTTCTACCCCACACCTATCAGTGTGCTTGTGCAATGATAACCAAAATAGCTATGAATTCCTCCAGTGACTTGAAGTATAGCTGCCCCATCTACTTACCAAACCATCTGCAGGAGGTAGCGAGGACACGCAGTTCTTACCCAATTTCTTTGGTACTTATTTACTCTGCGTATCTGCATAACCACGGACAAGATTTTAAATAAAAGCCTGCTCATGCACACATACGTATCCCCCCTGCCCCACAGGGAGGGCAGCTTCTGCTCCTGTCAGTCCCCACACTTCCAATGGAAAAATGTGTGTGTGGGCAGGGTGGGGGGGAAGAGTCATGAGCAGAAGCCGTGATCTGACTCTGTCAGCAGATGACTTCTATTTGCACTCGTTAGCACTGCCCTAGCATGATCTAACACCACCCCCTCGGGTAATTTAAATTTATAAAAAAATAGAGGAGAAGAGGAAAAAAAAGCCCATATTTCTATATTTAGGAGGTTAGGATAATCGGGGTGGAAGAGCCCATCTGTTTGACGTTCACTCCAGCTGCTGTGGATGCGGAAATTTGTCTATTTTCTTTCCTTTTGCCTGTTTCAACTTGTCCTGGCTGACTGACACAGACGCACAGAGAGCTTGATGTATGGCCACAGCCATTTAGGTCTGAAACTGCGCACCATGCCATAGGAGTCACTGCAGAACCAGTTGGCACAACCAGGATCTTTCCTCCCAAGGGAATATTTAAGAGTTAATTATTATTTTATTGCTACTATTAACAAATCTGTCTTTATAACACTGAAGAGGGAGCAACACAAAGGCAGAAAACAAGATAAGACATCTGAGACCTCTGTAAATATCAGTTTTAGGAAGAGAGCCTCTCCTCTGCCACATCCTCCTTTTGGGACATCTCCCCATATAAAGCTGAATTTCTCTGTGATGCCAGCTCACCATCAATGGCACTAGCCACTGGATGGAGACATAGCCACATTTCTTTTCAAACTAACCTATTCTGCCATTTTCATCCCAAGGCTCTGTGAAAGTGAGCTCAAGCTAAATTCAGAAGTGGACTTTGATCTCCCACCTTCCTGAGCTGACCAGGCTCTGGTACCAAAATAACCAGGATGCAGTTGCCTCAAGGAGTCTCTTGATGCTGTTCCTGTCATAGATATGAGTGCCCACAGCCCTTGCAGGATATAGCATCACCCATAAACCTAACGCAGTGCTACTTATTTTGCTGCTTAAAGGCATTCCTGTAGCATGCAAGGACACGTGGCAGACTGTTGGGACCATTTGCTGTTTATCTTGTTTGGTATAGGTGATTGCTTTTTAATTTCACAATGTTCATCGCTGGGGTCATTAAAGGTGCTGGGGATGAGCAGTAAGCCTGGATAAATTTTATGCGATTAATGTGCAGAAAGCCATACAAAGAGGAGAGAAGACTGCCAGTGCAACATTCAGAATTTCAATACCAGCTTTTCCTTGCAAGGTCCTCTCTAGCCCTGGAGCTGGAATCACATGACAGGACACAGAAGGACAGGTGGGTGAGGAGCACAGATTGATAAATAGGAATATAGATGGGGAAACACATCAGACCATGGACTCCCTTGTCCTCCCCGCAGCACACACTGCTAGTCCAGCTCCAGCGCTCCTTTCTTCTGCCCAACAAATGTTCCCTCACCTTCCCAGCTACACAGAGCTGAAACTGCCCCTTTGATTTCCATGTGTGCAACATCAATATCTAGGCCATCACCTAAGGGGCAATAAATGCGTCCAAATATCCAAACCCCCCCCCTTTGGAGAAAGCCCTCCTCAATGTACATTGTGTAAGTTGCTTGCATCCAAGGAGTTGATGGACACTGATGACGTTTTGCAGGCTTGTCCTTGTGATATATCTGGTCTGGGTATTGGTACAGAGCATGGCTTGGATGCATTTCTGATCACTGTGGCATAAGAAACATCATCTTCCTCCTTTGAGTCTCTGCTCCGAAGAGGTCATTTTGGCTCTTGCAAGGCAAGCAGGAACAGTTGCTCTTTCTCACCCAAAAGTCACTGCATACTTCTGCGGCAACCTCCCACACCATCCACCATCCATCACCCAGAGATGACTTTTTCTCCTCCCAGCTTCCCAGACCACACTGGCCTGACCTGTCTGTGGTCCTCTGCTAGATATTCCACTCATGATGTCCATGGCCACCATGGCCCACAAACAGTTGTTGCCTTGGGACGTGAGGCCCCTGCACCCACCCCTCCTCTGACAGAGGAGTAAAGGCCTCAAAGGCATTACTTTTCTTTCCATAAGGTTAATAAAATTAGATGGGCAAGTACAGGTGAGAATCACTGCGAGGGGGAAAGACCAGGCTACGCTCAACCCTTGACTAGACGTAAGAGACAGGTCAGCCTGAAGGCACGGATGGAAAAGAGATGAGGTCTCACTGGTTCATAAACCCACAAAACTAATTCTTTATCTGTGCTTTCCAGGCAGGCCAACAAACCACCACCTGTGTTACAGACCTGAATAGTATATCACATAACTTCAGAAGCTGCTTTCCACAATGTGTAGCCTCCAAAAGATGCACAGAAAAATGTAGACTTTTCCCAAATACTGTTATGACAGACCTTTAAGATGCTGAAGTAACTCATACTTCTTCCTCACAGACCCAGAGAAAGTTGCCCTTTCTGTGAAAGTCACTTTTGTTCAAGCATTATTTAACATTTCTGAATTAACTTTTTTAGAGACAGTTTTTTAAAGCCGATAAAAGCATATGGAAAAAATTCTGAAATCTGAGAAACCTTGAAAGATTAAGATATAAATAAAATAGTAAGTCAAACTAATGACTGGGTTGTTTGTTGTTTTGGGGTTGTTCGTTTTTTCAATTCTTCATGTTATTTCCCCCAATACTTAAGGGAAAAAAAGCACAGAATGACATGTGTGGGAAGCTTCAGATGAAATGTCTTGTATTTGATGAAATCAGAAATACTGCAAGCTGGTGCAATATTTATATCATTGCCTTCCCCCCACCATCTGAAAGACGCACTACCCCATAACTGCAGATGAGGAAACAAAATTCTCTCATATGTTCACTTTCATGAAAGATAAATTTGCTTTGTTCTATATTTTGGGCACTAATTCAGCAAACCACTTAAACATATGCTGAAGTTCATAATTTGCCACTCTACCACTTATGCATCTACCAAAGAATGCGCCTGAAGTCAAGCATATGCACAGCACTGCTGACTGTGGACCTTACATCTTTCTGTTCATTTCTGCAACTATTCTAATTTAGTGACGTGAATGTACAAGGAAGTAACACATTTTCAGCAATTTTAGCACATGCTGGTAAAAGTGAAATTTGAACTTGTCTATCCACATAAATAATCTGAATAATTATCAAAAAGTAATAGCCAACTCTTGATATCTTTCAGAAAGAAAACAGCTAAATCCTAACAATTACTTTAAGTTGTCAGGATAGTGAAATACTATGGTGTGAACTTTGGCTCTGTATCAGCGCCCAGGAACCAAGCCTGGAGCTGAAATACTGCTCCCCCCCCTAAAGGAAACAGAAGAAAACCCTGCTCATAAGCATGCAGTATGTCAAATATTATTTGTAGAAGCTATTCAGTAAGTAATTTCAAATAAGTAAAATGCAAAGAAACCACAGGATGTTCACAAACAATTTGCAAATAGAAATGGAAGAGGAATTCATTAAATAAATTATTTGCTATAAATTATTCACCTACCTCTAATCTTACTACCACTTAGACTATAAAATTCATGCCATAAAAGATACAGGATACATAACAAGGCATCATTAACTTATGCATTTCCCAGTGCCGCTTTATTTTGACTGTCCAGTTATATTATTGCATTAAGACAGCCTTTTGTCTCTAATGTACTTTGAGCGTAATACGTTTTTATTTTAAAAGCTCAGCTAAGTAGACCTGGTCTGATTTTAGACCATGATTTGATTTTGAGCTCTAAGGCTGAATAACTGAGCTCTTCACAATAAGGCTCTTCAAAACTGAGCAGAAGAATCCAAGCTGTTCTCTGAGCAAAACCAAAATGAACGGAAATTTTACACAGTTGGCTAATTTCATGAGATTTCCACAATTTGGGTCCATTTCACATGAATTCACAGTGGGGAGGTGGGCATTTTTGTGTGTCCATCAAGCCACATAGTGAACATTTTCACGAAGGCGAGAGAGGCAGGAGGCATCAGGGAGCTAGGAGCGGATCCCAGGCGGGGGACGGCAGTGGCTCTGCACCAGATCAGAGGGCCAGCAGCATCCCCACCTGAAGTCACTTTTCCCCCCTTGCAGCTGCACAACAAGCTACCAGCTGTGGCCTGGCTATCTGGGCTATATGGCCAGAGGAAGAAAGTATGGAAAGAAACTTAAAGTATACAAATCTTTTTAACCATGAAAAAAACCAAAATCCCAGAAAGAGTTCTCACTCATAACCAAGGATGAGGGCAGCTTTTTCATCTTGTTTGTGTCCTGACTTGTTCTAAGTGACAGCCATACTCCACTACCTATTTGGTGTCTCAGTTGTTTTATTTTTTTATACCATATTTCTTTCCTTTTTAATTAAAATGATGATGATTGCCACTGAATTTCTCTGTTTGTGGAAAACTGATGCAAACCATGATTATTTGGTTATGAAGAGAGTGAAAAAAGGTTCTTAGAGTTGTCAAAATAATCTCTCAGTTGCCTCCAGAGTGAATGCTATTGCTGCTGTTGACAATGGGTTGCGATTAAACTATACACCTCATCATCCATACACATTGTTACTCCAAGGAAATGAAAGAAAAGTTGGCTTTGCAGAGCTTTGTCATCCTGGACTGATGTGTAGCAAGCTTAGTCCTTGGCCCAGTGGATGTCAGGTGCATTTATCGAGCCCCAGCACAGCGTCGCTACATACAGTGTTATTACACAGCAGCATTTCCACAGTACTTTGAGTGCTTTAAGAGACCCTCAGCACAGGGCCAGAAGAGGCAAGGGCATAGGCTCCGCTCACATCTGAGATCTCTTGAAGATTCTGGTCCCACCTCCTGACTCACAGACCTTAAAAGCTAAAATAGGCTTTACCATAGCAGTTGCTACATCAAACGTGTGGAGAATAGCTATGGCACTGCTGACAGGACTGCTTCCTCTCCTTGCTTATTTTCAACATAAATTCATGTCAGCTAGGCTTTTTAAAAGGAACCTGAGGGAATTGAGCACTTAATTCCCATAGGTACGCTATAAAATCCCAATTGTAACAGACAACCCTCTTTTTTTTTTTTTTTTTTTCTTATTTCCAGAGCGAAGCCACAGCATAGGTAGAGAGTGGATAAGAAGAAAGGGCTGTATCTGGCCAGATAGAGACCAGGGTTCCCTTGAGCAGTGAAGACAATCCTTCAAAATGCAGGAGGACCAGATGCACTCTAGCACATCTCCACCACCCATGGCAAAACTCACACAAAAACACCAAGGCAGGCCAGCAGTGCAGCAGCCTGTCCTGAGCACTAAGCTATCCCTGACTGATCTCTCAACAGAACCTAAGGGGGGGGCAAAGCTTCCTGCAAAATGTCCCCAAGCCACAGATGGCTTAAGATTGCTATCAGCATCACAGACTGCGCCCAGTATGGGAAGAGGCACCAAGCTGGGGGCAAGGAGACAGATGTCAGGCACACACACTCCCCCCCCCAGGGCCACCTCTCCAGGGGTCCTGTGCACGACTCATTGAATGTGGTTTTTCTCTCATCCTTGCCTTAGTCACTGCGGGTTTTCCTTAAAGGCTCAAAATCAATAACCATCCAGGAGCCACTGCCATGAAAACTCAGGAGAGAAAATATTCATCAGGCTACTAAATCAGCAGGCAGGCAGCACGGTCCCATGCAGAGGGCATGGGCTGACAGTCAGGAGGTGCAGGCTCCAACCCGTTTGGCCATGGGAATCCCACATGACCACGGGCAAGGCACTTCCCATCTCTGGGCCTTGAGTTTTTCCATTGCTGTATGGTGATCTACATGTTATATGAAGATTAGCATTAAAAATGTGGGTGGGTGGATCACAGCATAGATGCAAAAGGTTCTGAAAAATATGTGGGCCTCCTTCATGCTCTTCATCTCCTTCTACAAAGTGGTTATTCAAAGCAAAAATATACCCTTCCTACAAAGGCAGCATACACCCGACATGTATTTAGAAGACTGTGCAAACAATTACTGACTGTTGTCCGAGGCAAGAAAACGGTACCCTGTGCTGCAGGGGGAGAACGACAAAGACGTCTGAAGTTACTCTGAAGCAAGGAAAAGGAAAGGATCCAGATCTCTGGGACAGAATCAGCTGTGGTATTAACACTGACACTAGCCACATTCAAGAAGGTCAGAGTAAATGGCAAAGCTCTCACAAGCCTGACCTGGAGGTCCATCAGGTGCTAGATGTATATAGGACAAGCACATCTCTTTCTGCATGTCGAACAGCTCACTTCAAACCCCTAAACAAACAGTAGGACACTGCAGCAGAAGCAACCCTCAGGAAGGACAAGACAAAACACCTTTTCAGTAATTTTATTTTGCAGCTTTTTTGGCTTGCTAAACTATCCCCCTTGCCCAGATGAGGGTGCCATATGCTCCTTTTCCTCACCCAGGAGACATCAATCTGTCACTAGGGCCACTCCCTTGTCCCTGACCTCCAACATGTGTTTTCTACCTCTTCTACCTGCTGGGAGCATGGAAATGGCAGCACAGAGACCCAGTGGCAGCAGGTGGGAATGAAGCCTGCAACTCCTAATCCCCAGTGCTCAGCCAAAAAAAAAAGAAGCAAAAAAAAAAAAAACCAAAAACCAGACGAAGTTCCCCCACCCCGAGCTCCTGGTTTCTCCCTTACTTGCATAGCATCGCTGCTGCTAAATTGCAGCCTCAGAAAGAGGAGAGGCAGAGGCCCAAAAGGCAGCTAGGAAACCCACTGTCCACTGGCTTCCCTCCACGCGAGGCGAGCGGGCTCCTTCTGCTGCAGTGACTTGGCAAGCGCACCTCGCTCTGACTCAGCACCTCGCCGGCACCTCCTGTCAATTATTCCCACAAACTGCTGACGCCGGAAGGGCTATTTGCAATTAGGATGCTACACAAGCCCGCGGCTGCAGTGGGATGCCTCTGCTCCCCTCCTCTTCACCCGCAGCGGACCCCTGCGCTTCAAACCTCTGGCTCACAGGCTGGAGGTCCCAGGGAAGGTGAAGGGGGGGTTAGTGCGAGAAGGCTGGAGGATGGGGTGGGTGGGGGAAGCCTGCCCGTGTTGTACTTGTTCTGTGCATGAACAGACAACTGCCTTCAATGTGACAGTCCAAATGCAGTCGTACAAAAAAAATATTTAGAAAAAATAAGAGCAGCCACTGGGAACAGGGATGAGAGCAGCAAGAACAGATGAGACCATGCAAAAAAGCTACTGAAGAATTAACTAACATGGAGAATTCCCCAAAGAACAAGCAAAATGCAGCCTTGCTGCAACTCCACGCAGCTGAGAAACAGAAGCCTACACTCTGTATCCAAGGCATTTTCAGCACAAGAGGGAGGTGCTGCTTGCGGATGAGTCCCATAATAGGGGCCCAGGGCACACCAGCTGTTTCAGGGGCAAAAGGAAGGACTGCCCTTGATAAACCAAGGACATGATGATTCTGCAGACAGACTGAGGCTATTCTGTCCCTCTGCCAAGTAGCCAAGGTCCTTTCAACCTCTCTGACCCACTAGCTCCAACACACAGCCAGAAAGCCAAGCAGGCTTGCAGCCTAGCACCTCTGCAGCCAGAGACGTTCAGACATCAAACCCCATCAGACAGCGAAGTTCAAACACACGCTTAGCTGTGGGAGCAGCCCAGCGACTACACAAGCCCAGCAGCACCCCGCAGAAGCCCTCCAGCACCTTGTCTCCCAGGGCTTCACTAAAACAGCAAGGTCTGCCACCCACTCCTCTCTCCTTCCCCAGGGGTCACAAAGGGGCTTCAGGACCCCCTCGCTGGCACAGGCAGTGAGAGGCAGCAGAACGAGCAATGCACCGGAGCCAGGGCAACCATTCCCTGCAGGAGCAGCCAGGGACCTTTTAATCAAGAAGCAGGGTTGTATTTTTTGAGATATCACTTCAAAAACAAACATTTCATATCATGTGGCTGATGACGATACAGGAACACAGGTCGGTGCAGTCGGGTGAGAAACTGGACCAAGAGGCTCCAAGGAGTACTCGTCAGGGTTTGATGCTGAAGCCTGCAGTGAATTGTTCCCTACAACATGATCCAACAACCACTGTATACAGTGCAGGAAAAGGATGAAATAGCTGTGCTAACCAATGGTTAAAGTATCCAACATGTCCCATAGTCCATGGTCCCACAGCTGCAGAATTCATCAGAGTAACATCCTGCCTGGAAACCCAGTGTGGGCAAAGGGCAGAGACACCAAACTGCGAGATGAGGAACGCACAGATCCCACCTAGGTAGCCGAGTCTGAAGAGAGACAAACTAAAACCCAGATCTCACTACGGCAGCCTAGACTTAGCAATAGCCTCCTGCTTAGGGAGTGTCTACTGCACAATGTGGAAAGAAAGCAAAGGAACAACAAAGTCAAAGAAAATAGCAAAAAATGGTGACTTCAGCAACATGTGCAGGAATCAGCTAAGTGTCGTAGCAGGTTACAATTTTGCAGTGTCTTAAAGAGTGTAGGTAGAGCTTGGAACAGCCAGTCCCAGGGCACTCAAGCTAAAACACTGCAACTGATGCAAAGAGCAACCTGAGTCAAAGTACCAGTGACTGCTACATAATCAAATTTAAAATCCCCGTAAGAGAAACAGCACCAGAACTCTGCATCACACCTCTTGCACCTTAGAAAAGATGATTACAAGCAAAACAGTCAAAACACTTTAACTCCAAAAGCAGGGGAAATAGAGTTGTTACACTCTGCACAGTGGTTCATTGAAGCGATCTCAGCATGGTCACTGAAAAGGTACTCGATGCTCCTGAACAAAAAACTGCTGAGAAGCAAAGAATCACATTGTGTTGTCAAACAAAAGGAACAAGAAGTCATTCGGCCTAAGCAGTTGCTTCATAAGATGGTAGCTAGAAGGGCTGAGAACAAAATTGAAGGCCAAGCTGCAAAAGTCAAAACCCAATTATTTCAGTATATTCAAAGGACAAGTCCAAGACTGCTGAACAGCAGGAGAATGACATTTCTCAAGTGGCTGTGCTGCTAGCAAAGACATGCAAGCTCTTGCTAAGTCAGGTGTTTCTCAAAGTTAGCAATGCTTTCCTTAAGAGAGGGTACAGGCTAATCTGGAAGTTGCAGTTAAACTGGTCAGATTTCCTAAGCCCCTGAAAGTACACGACAGCAGACAAACCAGCTCTATCTCTGCTCAGAGGAACTTGTGCCCCCTTCGATCCGCTCAAACTTGGAAGGAAAAGGACAGGACTAAGCGATTAGTTCTCAGTCACTTCAAAGCATGCCCTGCTAAACCATTCCGGGCAGGATGCCATTTCGGAGCCAGCTCTGTCCCCGGCTTGCCTGGGGTGGGAGATACACACACCCCCCACCCGCTTCCCTGCATCCCGCTGCAGTTCCTGCCACCCGGCTTCAGGCTGGTCCCGCAGCTGCTGCCCCACCGTTCGGTGCCCGGGACCCCCTCTCCCCCAGCCCCTCCTCTGGCCCCGATTACAAGGGATTACCCTCAGGTTTCATACCAGCTCTAGGGTGGTTTAATCTATTCCTTAATATCTGGAAGAGAGACAGGGAGCTGGCAAAGTGATTTGGGCTGGCTGAGACAAAAGAAGATTGAGAGAGACTTCCAAGGGATCTGACAAAGCTCGGCAAGTGGGCAGCATAATGCAAGATGAAATTCAACATCACCAAACGGACAGTAATAAGAACTTGAGAGAATAATCTGAACTACTCCTTTACCATGGGGCTCTAATTAAAATGTAATCACTTGAGGAAGATATCTTGGTATCACGGCTCAATGAAAACATCTGTTCATCACACAATGGTGGTCAAAAAAGCCAGCAAGCTGTTAGGATGTCTCAAGTCATAGGCTGAACAGGATGCTGGAAGTATTAAAATGCCACTGTGAACACTGACAGTGCACCCTCAGCTGGAATTTCTGAGGTTATTTCTGGATGGCACACCTGAAAATACAGAAGGCACAGAAAGGTTTCATCGTTCACCAGTCAGTAACATTTACCAGTCAAGTGCAGTTAAAATTGGGACAATTTAATCTGCAGAGAAGCTAGATAGAAATAAATTATCAAATGGGTATGAAGAAGTGAACCAGGTGCTTCTGTGGTTTTAATTTGTTTTTGTAAGAGAAAGAAAAGGTTGTTCAATACAACTGAAGAGCAGGAAATGTGACCAGACATAAGGACGCTATTATGATCTTCCTTTCCTTTTTTTTTTTTTTTACTTTTTCTGCTTATTCTAAACACAGCCCATAATTAACTACCACAATTGATTAGCCCATGTTATTGTAAAGTCAAGAGCTCAGCAGAAATCAGAGGCCTGTGCATTTATAAGGATACTGGGAACATCCAAAGATATCTCAGGTGGAAAAAAAAAAAAAAAACAAACCACAACAAAACCAAAACATAGCAGCACTACACGCTCATGCATCCAGGCATTAGCCAACTTCTAATTAACGAGGATTAGGAAGTAATCTCCCCAGTGGGCATGCAGAGAGGGTATACCAACCCACTTGCTCCTGGCAGATGCCAGTTACACACCAGGCAGGGGAAGAGCTGAGCTTCGGCAGCCCACCCACATCCCTCGCCATTTGGGATGCCGAGGTCTGGGTGCCCAGCGGGACTGCACACCAGCCCCCCGATAACTGAAGAGGCTGCAAGAGGGGGCTCGGTCACCCCAGCTCAACATCGCTCCTGGCAAGGAGGGGAAGTTTTACACCCATTGCTTTGCAAGCAGAGAGGGCTTCCCCGAGGAAAGGAGAGGTTATGAACATTTTATTTGCTCTGCACTGGTAGGAGGAATATATATGACTTCATTCATTCATATTAATTCATACCACCCACTTAATTCATTCTATGGCAAGGAGGCAGAGTGTGGGCACCCCCTGAATTAAAAGAAAATTGGCTTGAGTAGGCTTTGAAGTCCAGAGCAATACATACACCGACCTTCTCCTAGGACATCTTGTGGCACTGGCATGGCATCAGACCCTCTTTGCTAAAAGAGGTACCGAGTGCTCACTGTGGGGCTTTCCACAGCCCCTGCTGAAGCATCCAGCGTTGGCCACGCCACAGACCAGTGGTCCGACCTGCCCCAGCGCTGCTTAGACAGGCTGCTGCAGAAATGCACCACACATTGCAAACAGTGTGTATCTGTGTCACCCCACCCCCCCACCCCCCTGAGGTGACATTCCTGGCCTCTGCATTTTGAGTAAAACCAAAGCACAGATGTAACTGAGTGTGTTCAGACATCGGCTTTCTCCTGCTGATGCTTGTGAAACACAATCTCGCTCGCATTCTCAGGGCTAGGTTGACTCATGAGGATGTCAGGAAAAAAAATGTACAAGTTTATATCCCTAAGTAAGCAATCTGATCAATCTAATACTGAAAATACACTTGAAATTAACTTCATGCAGATATGGAAATGCACAAGTACTGCTGTGCTGCCAAGAGGAGGTCTGTGGCTCTGCACATGTGCAAGGAAAAAGAGACTGAGCTTGACCTGCTAGTCCTGTTCTGATTTCTCCAGTGACTGCTCCAGAAGGAGAAACAAAGATTAACAAGCAGGCTGTATTTCTTAAATAGAAACTTGTCTTAGTTCGTGCACCATTTTCTGCTTCCTTTGGTGCAAATGGTGTTGTTCTACAGCATGATGAATAAGGAAAGGACACACGAAATGCCATGTACATCGTCTATGTGGTGTTTGCATATGTGTGTCAAGATGGCAAAAATAATGGACAGAGGCTGTGCATAGATACCACTAACTGCTGCAAGTTGTTTTTTGTCACTGTTGTTTTTAAAAGCCCTGCAGAAATAAAAAATAGCAACCACTGAGGCTTTTACTGTAGCTACTTCACTAAACCAAGTCATATCAAACATGATATATTTTGTAAAATCATAACTGTTTCAAAAGAAAAATGGAGAAAAAATGTCAGAAAGAGAAACATCTATCTCAAGCATCTTTGGGATCAAAAGTTTTGACCTTTCACATAAAACTAACTTTTTGCTTGGGGTATTTTTTCCATGTTATAATAATACAATTCCACAAAGAAACACAGTATTGGTTGACCTAAGATGGAAATCCTCTCAAAAATTTCCTTTCAAAACCATCAAAGCATTTAACTTCTACTTCCTCTCAGAATTAAGCTAAAATTCCTCAATCCTGACAAGACAGAACACTTGCCCTCAGCCCAGCTCAAGCAATAAAAAAAGGCAGAAGCTACAACGGACATAAGTGACCTCCAAATCTCCAAAAGAAATGAAAACATGCAAGAAAAAAACACAACAGTTCACTGTGCATAATTAATAATATTGTGTATAATTAATAATATTGTGCATAAACATTTGTGAGAGAGAAGTGGGGTGGCATATGACTAGGAGCCCTGTAATTGCAACGTCTGTAAAGGAGAGGCTGGACAGATGTCCCACCTGCCAGCAAGAAAATCATTTCATATCTGTACACTTCAGTTTTCCATGCTATAAATCAAACTGACTGCCCTCACAAAGTAAGTTTGGAGACTCTCAATTAGTTAATGTTCCTAAATGACTGTGCAAACACAAGGTAGTATTAACCAGGGAACCATCTTTGTTACACTACTGTCTGTTAAACAACCAGGAGCTAAATCTCTCTCTGAACATTTACAAAAGGGAAGGCAGCGTTAATGCTCCACAAGGAGAAAACTACAAAGAACATATATTCAGTGCATGCACTTCCCCTTGAAATAAACTGTGTTAAAAGCACTTTACTTAAAAAGCACAATGATAGTAGCATCCTGCTAAATATAGATGACTCACCACAGTTTAGTAGTGAACATCCCTAAAGAGTACCATTACAGTATTGCTTAACCTGCTGCATAAATTTAAACATTCTCCTGTGGTTATAGTTTGGGCCAAGACACTCAGGACTACTACCAGCACCTTCACTGGGTCACAAGGCCTCTCTGAGCCTGACTTTCTCCATCCGTACTGTTGGTATAATAATAAAATCTCATCTCCCCAGTGAAGGCAGGAAAAATTATTTCTAAGTTTCTTAACGAGTTGTTTATACCATACTTTGTATATCCATATTACTACTGAGCAACTAAATATAGCTGTTCTTGAGGCACTTTGAGATCCCTTGGAGAAGGGTATCTTACAAAAGAAAATTGGGTTTGAGGTGGTACTGGAGAAACAGAGACAAAGAATCAGTTTCCAAAATAAGGGAAGGATGCCTACTTCAGAGACGCAAGAAGTCGTTCATGCATCTGTGCCTACCGCTGGGGACCAAGGTCAGGTCGTGAGCAAAATGATTTATCTACACGTCACAAAACCACACAGCTTGACACAAACGGCAATCTGTTCCAAAAAAAAAAAAAACCACCCAAAACCAAAAACGTAAGCACAGAAGAGCAAGGGACTGCCACAGTCCTCTCTTGCTAGGGCTGAGGACCTGGTGCAGGGCTGGGAAGGATATGTGGGCTAGCACAAGGGTGCTGCAAGGCTAAAACTTAAGAGCTCGGTTTCAGCTGTGATAACCTCAGGCTGCCAGGAGGGTGACTTCAGGTGAGGACTAAAGAGTTGTGTGAAAAGTTGCAGACCTGCTGTTGAGTTGATGCACTACTGCCAGGCACACACGCACTCCCCACCCTGATCTTGCAAGATCCAGCTGCAACAGACTGTAACACACTGACATCTCACCTGTTGCAATACCATATCACAGGATCCAAAAACCATGCAATTAAAAAAAAAAAAAAAAAGCTGGTTCCGCAGTTTAGCTGTACCCGATGTGTGATTTCTAACACATTTGACAATTTGCAGTAAGCTATTTCTGGCTACGTAGCAGGATTGATTTGCAATCACAGGTTTGGTTTCAAAGCTCTAAACAGAATTCCCTCCTATCTTTCCCTAAACTTCTCTAGGGAGCCTGAAAAATATTATTTCCACAAAAGTTATTATGCTCATAATGCTTTAGAGGGAAGACACAGACACTGCCCCTACCCCAGGAGTATTAAACACGGGTATTACAGGCCCAGAGAAAGCAGTCATCTAGCTCCAGTTAAAAAGAATCATTGCTATTCTACAAATTGCAAAACAATGTAACAGGACTATAATACTAGATTGACAATCCACTGCAAAGTCTGACTGTATTTTAGCATAGGCATAAAGTGCAAGAATGACAAAATGACCTCCAGGGACTTCCCACACACACACACTTTTCATTTGTTTGGCATCAAGTATTTCTTCTGATTATACTCTCTTACAGCTTCTGATCCTTTAACTTTTAAACCTTTCACCTTTCGTCTAGGTACCACTTTGCATATGACCCCATCATTTTTCTTCTCTATCCTCTAAACCAATCTGAAGCCTCAAAAAGAAAAAAAATCACTCTTCCTAACCAGACTTGGCAACTCAGATCAGAAATACATTTACTGATCTTTTGCAAGTGTTGTTTAGGAAAAACTCTCCCAATTTTATTTCAGCTTTCATGAGTGTACATCTGTTCCTTATACCTTAAAGTTTTCTTTTTGAATTCAAATTCAAGAACCACCATGTAACACAGAAGTAACTCTACCACAGCTATTTTAATCTACTACTGTCTCCTAAAGACTTTTTCTTAAGACAAGAGTTAAAAAACAAGCTTGAGAGACAGGTGTTCATTCATGTAATCTTTAAATCTTAAAGGAAAATACAAGAAAAAGCATTACACTATTGCAGATAAATACTTTATGGCAAGATGCGTTTCTATGCCTGGATGTCCATTGTCACTGTCCCCACATGCCCTCAACCAAAAAAAGAAATTAAATATTGAGTCATTCTTTTTGCCTAAAGAGATAATTAAATGCCCCTTTAATTCTAACCTTAAATCTGGTTACTGTTCTATGTTTTTGCAGGATATAACATCAACAGAAACACATCCTTTATTTGCCTCTAACTGCAGTATGCACAGTAACTTTCTAGACAGTTACACCTTTACAATGTCTGCAAACAAAAAATTGTGGCATTGAGAACCTGAAGTTCATTGAACTCTTTCCAAACTGGGAAAAGTAAATGAATACCATCAAGTGTGGAAACAGTTGAGATTTTTTTTTTTTTCCAGTTAAATGCTAATTTTTTTTCCATAATTCTTCTCTCTGAAGTCAGCAGGTGCAACTTCCAATTAATGCATGCAACTCAGACTCCCAAATGTTTTTTGGGGATGGGGCTCATGGTGCTTTCAGGGCTAAGGCATTTGTAAAAAGTTCATCTCGCCCACCACAAGACTCGTTTCGCAGCTGGCAGAGAGGAATGGCCTGCTGCACCTCGCAGGGCAGTGAGAACCAGGCACAGCTACCCAAGCAGTAGACTCCATCCAGATCCAAACTGTGAGGAACTTTCATCCAGACCTCGCTGAGACATCTCTGGTATTCTTGTGGGAGATCTTGTAATTTCTTACTGCCCTCCCGCTCTCTCAGGAATTACTTGCAGCAGGTTCCCCAGCTCCCCAGCAGCAAAGGTGGCCGGCAACAGTGCCCGCTGGGGTCAGCGGAGCTCTGCACTGCTCATTGCTGGGCAGACCTCCGCAAAACTACTTAGCGGACCTCTGCATAAGTGAGCAGACCTTAAGAAAATTACCTTGAAGGTCTTGGTAAAATACAGCCGAGCGAGCCTGCTCTAAAGTTTGGCATTACTTGAAAGATGACTGACACCTGATCAACAGATGAGTCTGAACATTGTGCACTTTGTGGTTTCTTCTGTTTCCCTTATCTCGTCACCTCCTGGTGTTCTCCAGCAATGCACTGTGATGTGAGTAGCATCCGTCACGTGCAATTTGTTCCCTCTCCACACAGAGGATCGGGGTATACACCTTATTTTGGAGAGGGGTTCTGGGGGTGGGAGGTGACAGAGTGGTTTGGGTCTCTCCACGTCCCCAGGGGTATGCGCTTATCTTAGGGCTGAAAGAGCCTGTGTTCGCCTGGGAGGAGGAGGCAGAGGAGGCCGGAGGAAGAACCCTAGTGAAAACAGAGCTCCGGGCAGCCTGTCACCGTCTCTGCAGAAAGTTCCCTGCTGCCTCAGGGCCTGATGGATAGACCAGAGTTTTCCACCCAGGTGAGCTTATCAAGGGGCTAGGCCCAGACAACTGAGCATGATGTGAAGCGCAGTTTAAAGCAAGTTTTACAGCACCGTAAGAAAAAAAAAAAAAAANCGGGCCGCCGAGCCCTGCCTTTCCCCGCAGCCGCAGGTGCCGCCGCCGGTGGTGGTGGTGGTGGTGCCGCCGGTGCCGCCGCCGTCCCGGGACCGCCCGCTCGCGGCGAGGCTCCGCCGTGCCCCAAGCCCCGGTAGCCCGGGGAGGGCGGCAGGCGCGGCGGCCGGCCCGAGAGCGCAGCCTGGCGGCCCCGAAACGCCCCCGCAACCCGCCGGNAGGATGGTGCAGGGGAGGCAGCAAAAGGAACCGAGCTGACCAGCGCTCCTTCCCCGCGCCTGCCTGCAAAAGCGCTCACCCGCCGCCGCATTTCCGAGCATCACCGGCGGGACCGCAACCAAAAACTTCCCCACCGGCTCGGCAGACGGGGCA
>VXBL01003159.1:451995-498070 GCA_013400195.1 Aramus guarauna
CCCCGAAACGCCCCCGCACCCCGCCGGGCTGCGGCTGTCACCCCCCGCACGGTACCCGCTCGTCCCGTCCCAGCACGCAGCGACACATCACATCACCTTCCTTCTCTGCGCGGGCCACCCACAAATTGGGGTTCCGTTTCGTTCCTCCCCCCCCGCCCCGCAGGGATGCTACCCGGGCCAGGGTGAGGAGTCGCTGTCCAGCACAGGTCGGAGATTGCACCCCCATGGGGGCTTCTTATCTCCAGGACCTGCCCAGAGCTGCATGGAAGAAGAGAGCGGCAGCGCACAGCAGATTATTTGGGACAGGCTGCATGGGACCAGGAACCGCTGCAGCACACGGTATAAACATCGCTGGCTTGTTTAAAGGTATGAGCCACCCTAACCACGCTATTCAAGAGAGTGGGAGATGTGAGTGTTCAGCAACCCTAAAAATCAGACCAAGATATCTCTGAATGGAATAAGGGAATTCTCTGAGTTGGGACCCTGCAATACTACATAACACAAGAATCACCAAGAAGTTGTGTCATTTAGGGTCACAAGCTTAAGTAATTGCAGTCCTTAAGGCTACACTAAAAAAAAAAAAATCAATCTAAATCCAGCACACTAGACATCAAGCATGCATGTAGAGGGTAGGAATGGAGGAAAGGAACCCTTTACAAATTTAGGGCCAGCATCCAGGGAAAGCATCAAAGCAGAGAGCTCACACAGATCAACTCCTTCCACATGCCCAGCTTCCCGTCCAAGTCTGACCATGTTAGTTTTGCAATAACAAGCAATTTGGTTCAGAAAAATCCTCTAACAATTCTGAAAAATTTATGATTGCTTCATTCCCCTATGCAAAGTTTCCTCCCCACCAAAGCATAGCTGTGCAACCTTTGCATCCTGCAGGCAGCCAATCCACCTTATTGAAGGTTCTCCCTACCTCTTTCCCAGAAAGAGGCCCTGGGAGCATCCATTCCCACACTCAGCCTACCCAATTGCTCAGCACCCATCAGGTTTCTGCCTCCTTAGTTGCCTCAAAAGCTGCACTGACCCTTTATGCGACTACACTCCCACCGAGAAGGAGGGAGCTGCACCTGGGAGTGAGGAGGGCAAGGAAAAGTGTCCAGAGTAGCAGAGAAGAAATGAATAAGCAACAGGAGAAAGGCAAGTTGGTGCCTGTGGAAACAGTAAGTGGCAAGCTATCTAACAAGCTTAGGTTAAACTCTGACTTGCCCAGCATCAAGCTTTGGCACCTTTTACCTGAAGACTAGGTAAAAATGTCACCCTAGCAGTCCAGGTTTACTGATTTTCTTGGTTCTGCAAAAGACCCACTAATTCTATTCATGATTAGCAATGGCTGACCCAACCTTATCAGGCAGAAAAATAACTCCTGCCAACTCCCACGTGGGCTGGGATCTCGTTCAGTGAGTGGTGGTACAACGGAGTGAAAAGGCACCTCTTGCAAAACACCCTCCACTGCAGCCCTGCCGTGGGCAGGCAGGCTAAGAGAGCTTTGCTCCATTAAGGAACCAGCTCTTGGCAAAGGCTCAAGCAGCTGAAGCATAACACTTCAGAAGAGCACTGAAGGGACAGCCATAGCCCAGCTGTTTCCCTCATTCTCTGGCAATACAGGGACTGAAGTTTTCTCAGGCTCCCTCAGACAGCTTCTCTTTCCTTCAGCTGACCTGCTGTACTTCCCATCTACAGAAAGGGTAGAGGAACATGATGTTTTATTTGGCAGCACCTCCAGGAGACCCCCATGCTTGTGAGTATATGCAGCGACCACCTGGAAGAATGCAATGGGTATGTCCACACTCCTAACTACAAGAAAAGCCCATGAATGTTTCTTGCGAAACACAACCTCCTCCACGGAAGTCAAGGGCAGAGAGCACAGAGCACGTTGGGTGCAGTGGCCTGCCACTACCCTTACTCCTTCAGGTGACTTCTGGGGATGAAAAGGTGCAAAGACAAATCAAGTAAAAACAAGCAAAATTGCATATCCTCCTTAGGACTGCCGCACCACTTTCCTGATCTGCCAAGACTTGGAAGCGCTCTTGACCTAATGGAAATAAGCATGGGTATTAGTATAAGGACACACTGCATTTGGCAAATGCCATCCCAGCTCGCCTTGGACTGTTCCTTGCATCCTGCTGTGCATCAGCTGGCAGGTAAACAGCGAAGATCACTTTGCCCTGTACAGTGGCTGAATTAATGTGCTTCCTAAAGACCACAGCAAGTGCTATGTGAATCAAGAGCCTGGTGGTCAAAGAAAGCATTTCTGCCCAGAATGGACCCAGATGACTCCCTTCTGACCCAAGCTGGTAAGAGCAGGGAGTATTTTCATCACCTTTAGGATCTGGTCACCACAGCAGATACTATGTCATACCTGCATAACACAGTGACACAGCAAGCGACTTTAGCTGCTTCTTGCAGCAACTGCAAGAACAATCCGTGGCCCTGCTCCAGAAGGATGGAGCAGCCACAGGGAATAATAATCTTCAGATGCACCAGTCAGTCCTCTCACCCTGGCTCCCTCTCCACCTTACCACCACTTCCAAAAATAGCTTGCAGATTGTACAGAAAGGACACAGAAGAGGAGATATTGTTCCTGGAACTCTGAATTTCTACTTGAGTTGCCCTTGAGCCTTCCCCAAAATATTAGGCTCATGCCAGCCATTTATTCAGCGAGTGCAGCATACTCCAGCCGGTTGGATGCTAGAGCTAAGAGCAGACATATCTGCTGCTCCAGCAGTCTATTGTCCCACCAGTGAGCATCTATACTTCTTCCTTGGCACTGAAGGAATAGCATGTCATGGATAGAGGAGATACGTTCTCAATATGCCAACCATCAGATGCTGGCAGGTGACCACTGCAGGATCCAGTTGTGTTATATTGCTCACAAGAACAGACATGGCATCCTTAAACTGAATGTCCAAGATATTTGCCAAGACTTTACATGATAGGCTGGGCAAGGACAGAGAAAAATTAAACCACTCCCACCTGCTTTTTCTTTTGAAAAAATTATGATAAGTAATGCAATTCTTATGTCTTAGGGAAGAACATCTTTCTGAATCAAATTTGAAAAGGCTTTTTTCCAGAATTATGTTTCTTTGCTTTTCCATTAACATGGGTTTAAAAGCAGTGGGGATGCAGGTGGGTTCAAGAGCTGCAATAGATGCCAAGTCTTACATCACCTTTGCTGTCTCCTAGCTTGTTACTAGGTTATCTATTGTCAGATGGGAATTTATTGAAGGTGACATTGCTTATAAATTGATCAAAATCAGCTTCAGTGACATGTCCTTCCAAGATATAGAGAGATGGATAAAATTTACTCTGTTGATCATTAATAACTTCAGTCTGTGGAATTGGTTATCTCCTTTTGACAGAGGAATTAGAGTTTACAGATTGAACTCTTTTAATCCTGAGAAGAAATACAACAGACCTTTGGAGATACACCCAATTAACTATCTCTGTACCTTTTCAATAAAAAAATTAAAACACCTAGTTTCATTTTGCTGAACACCTGTGTATACAAAACAGATGTCACTATCCAGAAGAAGAAACAGCGATACTCCTGTCAACTCATCTGTCCCAGGAGACTTTTTTTCTTCTCTGGGCCACAGGAATGGTTATGTGGAAATACTATCCCAAGTACAAAGCTTGGTATTTTCAAAAGCCTGTGTGCTGGAATTAGGGTGCTAATGGGTGGGTATTTACAAGTTTACTCTCATCTGCCCTCTCTGTTCATTCAGGTGCAGTCCAACGCAGGCACCATGAGTCCAATGTATCGCCAACATAGGCTTTTGGGCAAGGACTCCCACACGCCGGTCAGGATAACTTCATCCCTGCCACAGCAATGCCCTGTGCTTGCACGTCAGCCATGCAGCAAGACCTGCAAAACCAGCCCTGAAACAACAGGCAAATCTCTGCGCTCCTCCGATGCCAGATGGCAGGAGCAGATGTGTCCATGGAAACCCGGGTGGATTAGGCCTACTCTCAAACTTCTCAGTCCTGAAGTAGACCATGGCACTGTTTCTTTCTCCAAGGCCACTGACCCACACCTCGAGCATTGTCTCTCTCTGCCTGTCCCCACTTCATGGGAAAGGAGCCATACAGCCAAGCTTCTCAAGCAGCCAGGAGCTGGGCTGAGACACCGCTTCCCCAGCACCTTTTCACCCTCATGGGCATGCTGGTTTGTCTGGCTCCATCGCAGGCATGTAGGACCTGCAGCACGACTTTGCTTTGCACACTGCAAGGTGCTCTTTTCCTCAGCAGCATGAGGAATAAATGCATTTCTACACCCACCCCCGGTTTCTAATTGCCCTGGAACATCTCAGTGTTCTTTGAGCTAATCCACAATCTTGTCAAGTCTCTCCATCTTTTCTACCCCTTCTGAGTTTTCCCTAGCTGCTCCCACAGTAAAAACAAACCTACTCAGCTACAAAATCCCATCCTCTCCCCTCCTCCTGCCCAGAGACTCCCTGTGTTTCAGTGTACACCTACAAAATCAAAGCTTTTTATTCAACATTTTGAAATCCTTCATCGCTTTCTCACTCCACTCCCCCAAACCTGGTCTACACAGACATGTTTGGAACAAATCGCTCCCCAAGGCTTCAACTAAATCTTTTCTTTGGACACACTGTTCTTGCTGTGGTTAACAACTGTCCATTGTACCTTGTCAGACACACGCTGCCACCCCTGTTAGCAAATGGTGGATGCTGCATCCACATAAAAGCATTTCAAAATACTGCCATTTACATAATTTTCTAAATTGTACATCGACAGATTTCCCCAAATCATTACACTAGGTGAATTAAATCTTCCACTAAACACCAGCAAATGGTGGTAATGACAAGTCTTCTAAGTAGCACACCCCATAAAGCTCTGAAAATTGAAATCAATCACTCTTCCATTTTTTTCCAGAACTGCTGAAAGAATTTATTACACACAGCTGTGACAGAAAATAAATAGATGACAAAATCGAGAAGAAATACACTAAAGTTAGGACTCATGTGGACATACCCCTGCAGTTGTGATACAAAATGAGTGTTCAAGAATCTTGTTTAGCAGCAGTGTCGCTGTGGCTGTGATGGTCTAAAGATACGTGAGGTGCAGTAACTTCTACAGAGAAGTTACTTCTACAGAGAACTTTTACTAGACCAGCTGATGTAGCTGAAAAATATCAACACATTTTCAGTCACATTGACCTGGAGAAGGGCTTCCATGCCTGAAAACAAATCTGGTTTTTTCCTTATTACATTCACTGGTCTAATAAGAAACATGGCAGCTTTCTGCATTTCTCAACTGTTTGACGTTCATTACACAATGTTTCTCAGCCACTGACTTGCTTTTTGTTATGAGGACTGAAAACAAAGAGGAAAACAAAAGGCTAACACACTTGTGCCAGCAGACATGTGGCCACTTTGCTTAATCTTGGTGTCACTAATGGTGTCTGTATCAATAACTTACTGGATTAAAAGTTATTTCCACAAGTTTTCTAGAAAGGTCAGAGATATGCCCGGTAATGGTGAAACCCCCAGGGATATACAGGACAGTCTGAAAGCACAGGGCAGAGACTTCCACGTTCAAACACCAACTTTGACAAGCCCATAGAACAATGCAGGTATCTCTGTAGCGTCCTCATGGCTGCTCCTAATTCAGGAGGGTTGCTTGGCTCAGGGACTACAGTATTGTCTAAGTTACTCTGCAGCTGAGCAAAACATCTCTGCTGGACTAAGGCAGGGGAGAGCTCAGATCTTTGGTATCCACAGGGCAATGTATCCGTAGATAAGATAGTTGGCCCATGTGGTGTGTGTGGGTTATGTATTACTGGCCTAAAAGTCAGTTTGGGCAAGGTTTCCCACCTATAAAACATTATACTAATTATTACCACCACACCGAAGTAACTGAATTTTGGAGAACGCCCACCTCACCCCTGTCTGTCAGTGCTTTCATGGGACAAGCACTCAGCATCTGCTGACTTGATCCTCCAACACAGGGAGTCAACCACATCCCAAGGGTGACTCCTCTAAAATCTATGGAGCCATGTGGCAACAAGAGAAATATTCTGTTTAGAGGCAATGCAAGAATAAAGCAATAAGAACAAAACGTAAGCTTGCACTTTCACACGACCTGCTGGTTAACATTTCTACTTGTCCATGCTCCAGACTCAAACTTCTCCTTGTGTCAGCATTTGTTGTGCTACTAGGAAGCTGCCCTGAGCCCATGCTAGCTGATCTTTCACTTGTTCTGGAAGGAGTCTAACCCCCCCTGTAAATCACTGCTGCAATTCCTTGATTCCAAGGTATTATTGACAGTATTGTCTGCCATTGCTTAGTGTTAGCCATGGGCCACACTATATTTGTAAGAGTTCATGGTGCCTGAGGAGTTAATAGTATTTTGGATGTGCACAAATTTAGCTTTGCTGTGTATACTGCTTTGGCACAATATGCCATGTCTTCCTGTGCAGGGCAAGGTGTGCATAATTCACAGTAGCCAGGACCAGAAAGGGTTTCTTTCACAGCAAAGAGAGCAGAGCTATCTTTTTTAGAGACCTCACCATGCTCACTACATAACAAAACAGTTGCCAGGTGAGTCCATCAGGGCCAGAATTTAGGCTAGAGGAAGAAGTCATCAGGGCTGACTTAAGGACAGTGGGAAGGATCAAAATTCAATTCCAGAGTCCACGTCAATGAACTAATACAGGGCAGAGTACAGCCTCTCCGTTTTGCACTAGGGCTTTTAAACAGTTTGGCAAGTAGCATTTGTAAGCACCCTTTTGATGCTCACAGATAGCCCAGACACTGTAGTCCCAAGCAAAGACAATGCTAACTGTCAGAAGGTTTTGTTGCCCAACCAGTTTTTGCTCCCCTTTATGTATATAGAAAACATCTTGCTTCTCCCTCCATTGCACAAAACTCATTATAGCTGGCAATTACAGCAGTAACACTAAAAACTCAACAGGCTCTTAGAAGGTAGTATCTCAGTACAAATCACATTTTCTCCAGGTCAACACAGGAACACAGCTATAGTCCCTCTGTTTGCCTTTAACTGTGAACATAGGACTTCAGTCTCCAGAGCAGAGTTGTCAGCCCTGCACCTTCCCTCACCCTGCCTTCATTTAGCGGTGCTTAAAAAATGTATGCTTAAAAAGCAAAGTTGAGTTGTCTAAGTGCAAAGGAAAGCCTCTTAATTAGCACTCAAATCAAAAGGGGGGAAACGAAGGCAAAGCGTAAAGTAGTTTAACATTTTCAAGTGAATTTCCCGGACCTTTTCCCCCTCCCTCCACCTCTTTTTTTTTTTCTGAATCTACCAAGACTACAGCCCCTTTGGGCCAGTTGGACTGAAGAGTGCTGTCTGTAAAGCACTACATTGGGACTGCCAGCTCATTTCACCCTGATGACACTGATTTATACCAGTGCCTGGTCAAGAATTAAACCTTCCATCAAATTTTAACAGCCCCTTGTCCCTTTAACAGTCCAATTTCAAGCAGGAACCCTTCTTAGACCCTGAATGTCTCTATGGTAACACAACAAGATCGTTTTGTTCTCTCTCACAGCATTGTGTGCATATTGAAAAGCACAGTTAAGATATTTTGAAGTGGAGAGTCCAGATCAGCCAATTCTGAAGCCTCACAAGAAAAATGATTATGCAAATTAAACTCCTAAAGGTGAATGGCAATGAATGCTTTCAACAATACAGTTACAGTATGAGAAATGAGAGCAGCGGTCTCAGCAAGGTGCCTCGCTCAGCAGTACAAAACCCACTACACCAGTTGCCTTACTTTTTTGCTTATCTTAGCAAAACGGTCTGGGATAGAACAGGTCACACTGGAAAAAGCATTTCTGGGTTTTGTAGCTGTTGCTGCAGCACAGCGAGACCGAGCATAGCCACTGCATGCAGACGTCAGCCTCCAGGAATCTTAACAGAGTCCTTCGCATTTTAAGAGAATGGAAAGAGATGCAGCCAGTAGAGCCCTGAGTTCGGGACGTGACTAGCAGAGGCAGTAACGCCTGCTTGCCCCAGCCCTCAGAGGAAAACTGCATCTTGCCTGTTTCCCTAGAGCCATTTGAATTGCACTCAGCAAGCAGCCTGTGGTCTCTCTCACTTGCTGGTTTCTCTGGAAAAGCTTGGTCTCGTGGAGTACTGCTGGTTGGGAGGGCAGGAGAATGTCTCATGCATGAGGGCACAAAGCTGAGCCCAGGGAAGTTATTGCCTCTTCTGGTCATTTTATTTTTTTTCATGGCCACTATTGCACTCAAATTCTTTCTACAGACAATACAGAAAGAGACATTATATGCCAACCCAAGAATTTATGGTCAGTGTAATTGAAATCTTAACAGTCTAACCAAAGAAATACTACTTACCTATGTCCTTGCTTCAGCAGGGATAGAGTTAATTTTTTCTTAGCAGAAAAAAGTAGAAGATAGTGTTGTGTTTTGGATTTAGGATGAGAATACTGTTGATAACACACTGATGTTTTAGTTGTTGCCAAGCAGTCATGAACTTTTCAGCTTCTCACGCTACCCTGCTAACAAGAAGGCAGGCAGTGCACAAGAAGCTGGGAGGGGACACAGCCAGGACAGCTGACCCAAACTGGCCAAAGGGATATTCCATAACATATAACGTCACGCTCAGTATGTAACTGGGGGGTGGGGCAGCTCAGAGTCTTGCAGAGCATTGACTTTGGGTGTAAGAAATTGTGCTGTTCATCACTTGTTTTTGTTTATTATTGTCATTATTATTCTCTTCCTTTTCTGTCCTATTAAACTGTCTTTATCTCAACTTACAAGTTTTACTTTTTTTTCATTTTTAATTCTCCTCCATCCCACTGGGGGGATGGGGTGGTGGTAACCAAATGGCTGTGTGGTTGTTTTAGCTGCCAGCTGGGGTAAACCATGACAGCCTAGATGCAATTATTAGAGGGAAAAAAATTAAGAAATTAATATTAATCTGGAAAGTCTGAGTGATAATATAATTGAAATTGTTTTACACCCTTCTTGGCAAACATCCCATCTTTCTCTTCATAGGAAGGAGCATGATGCTGATGTATTCTTCCTCCTCCATCTAAGGTCCATATGGAGCTGAGTTTATTTTCTAGCAACATTTTACATCTTACTCCTCCTTCCTTGGTCCTTGAAGGCAACATTGCATCCAGAATACTACATATGGAGAACTTTTATGTATATTGGATTTTGTTCTTTTTTCCTCTATTATTGGCTTTACCCAGCTCTCCTGTCCACATTTATCTTGACCGCTGGTGAGATGTTTATAGACCTGGAGTATAGAGTGGTACCCTGCACCTCTTTTCTCATCACCCAATGCCTGTTCTCTTCTGCACTGCATCCTCTGTCATCACACCATGGTGCATTTCTCTGTACTGTATCATTATGAGGAGCAGGGAGTGTTTGACCTTCACTGAGGCTGCCCTTTTGAAAACAGGGGCTCCCAAAAAGATGCAAGCTAGTAGCAGTGGGTGTTGGTCATTCAGAGAGAGCATGTTCTGCTGGGGGGGGGCACACAGTCCAGCTAGAGAACAGCGGAGGATCAGACTGTTAGGAAACCAGTTGGAGTTTTCAGTTCGGTAGCACAGACTCAACTCAGCTAAATTAAGTCTTTAATAATACATTCACTTCTTTCTTCATTTGCATGTTCTTCAAAGGGATGCTCTGGACCAACCTATGAGGGGCTTCATTACCAGTGGGCTCTTGGGTGCAACTGGAATATGAAATAATTCAGAGAAGTCCTTGTTACCACCCCCAGTGTTATTCATTCTGTCTAGACACATCAAAAACTGATCATAGACCAGTGTTGTGGTTTATCCCTGCCAAAACCAGGACAACCGGGTCCAAGTTTGTCAGCTGAATTTTTACAAAAAAATGTTTTTCTTCACATTACATCTTTTGAGGAGATATTCCAGTCCTAGTGCTTCTCAAATACAGGAAAGAGTTTGAGAGATTTTTTTCTTAAATTTTTTAATTGAAAATGTTGCCTACGAGGCAACTAAGATGAACAAAAAAATTTAAAATAAATAATTTCTTACTCAAAAATTACTAGCAAATTAAGTTCCAGCAGGGTCAACATTCAAATCAGACTAAGTTGCTTGGGGCTTTGACCACTCAGTTCTTCAAAACCTCCAAGGACACAGACTCCATAACCTCTGAGCTACCTATTCCAGTGATTAATTATCCTCAGTAAAGATCCTGCCTCCATTTTCTTGATGGCCTCCACATATGCATTGAAAGAAAGGTGTTTTTTCCCCTGACCCTGCTCTCCTCCAGGCTGAAGAAACCCAGCTCCCTCAGCTTCTCCTTGTTTTCACATGTGGTAGTGAATCAAAGCCTCTACATCACAACAGTACTTAATCTCAAGTCAATTTAATCAGCAGAGAATCATAGCAAGCTCATACTGATACAACTCAGTTTTCTTCAGAGTAGTATCGCTCTGGTAACGATTTGAAATTTATGTAGGATAGGTGATGTCTGAGTGACTTCCCTGGACATACCACTGTTTGAAAGACAATGCAGGTACTACAGGATTTGGGACTAAATTTACCCTTGTGTGTAAGGCTACATTAGGATCAGGAGTCCATGCGAGTTGTCCAATCTCCAGTGGCTCAGTGCAGCTTTTTCTGAAGTTATCTTCCCCCACCCATTAAACTCTGTTTAACATGGCACAGATTTCTACAGAGTATAGAAATATCAGCTCCAGTTACCAGGGATACTATGTTCTATAATGGTTTCCAAGAGGTGTCATCTCCAAGGATGAATCCTTCTCCCGAAAGGGAGCAAAGCAGCTGGCTTTCTCTAGGAAGGCAAAGGCAAGCAGCTACAAATAAGATTTTTCAGAAGCATCTCGTAAATGGATCTTGATGTTGTGAAAAGACATGAGCACCGTACTTATCTTACCTGTACCAGAAGCCCAGAGCCACAGCACAGATCTTGAACCTCCTCAGATAAACAACACTCTTGATGCTTTCCTCCTTAGCCCCATTATTCATTATGCACATGTTGCTAGTAAGAAATATCAGAGGACTGTGCAGTGATGCATTTGTGTTGTTGGATTGAAAGTTTAAAGCCTACCCCATTGGATTAACTAAATGCAGTGAGTAACATGCAATCAAGGACCAGGATATGCCTTGGCCTGCAGCCCATTAAATGAATCCTTAAGGAGCTGGCATCACACTTTTGCACAAATATAGCTCCCTGCTCATTACTGATCCAGTCTGAAATACTGGGGAAGACTACAGGAAAACAGACACCCGGCAGAGATGCTAAATTATTTCCCTGCATACTGATTTATGCAGCGATACTTCCTAAATCGCTAGCGAGGGGATCACAAGCTGTGCAAAGAACAGTGGCCTCAAGGTGTGACAGAGGTGCACAGCAGAGCTCCCACAACAGCCTTGCAAGTCCTACAGGTAGAGGTACAGCAGCAAAGTCTTCAGCGCAGCAACAGCAACAAGGAGTTTTGACGGACATCTGCTTCACAATCATTTGGCAGGGTGTCCTTGCCCCCAGTGTCAAGGGGCAGCACCTCAGCTTAAGCCTGCTTTCCCTAGGCTGCTTGGTGTTGAGAGATGGGCCCACAGCAAGGGCAGCTAATGCCCTCACAGGAACCAGGAGCTCCAGCCTAGCCAGTTTTCCTCACCGCCTTGGTCATGCCTATAATGAGGCACAGTGACCTGTTTCTGCCTGGGACAGACCATTTCCTTTACAGGCAAATTCCCCTTCTTATCTATAGCCCTGTGTTACAATCTCACCCCACCAGAAGGCAGGAATCCACCCATCCCTCGTGAACAAAACTTCAACCTCTGGTGACCCTGGCACCCAAAACCCACATCATCTACACCACCACCTGACATTCACATTCTCAATGCTTCTCCTGCTCCCTTAAATAGCCTTCCCCAGATTATTTCTCCTTGGAAGCAAGCTTGGTCTCCACAAGGGAACTGCTACAAAGACAGAACCTGGGAAGCTTCAATAGTCTCATAGTTCACTAGTGAGCAGCACTGCCTTCCAAAATAATCTGAATATTTTTCAGTTGCGCACTCTGCCTCTCTCTCACATTGTATGTTTATTTCTGTTTGCACAGCACCAAGCATGCTACAGCTGATGTTCGGGTATGGTATTCCTAGGCTCTACAGCTATAGAAATAAAGAATGTGATATGCCTAATTGGAGGTGTGATCCAAGCTATAAATTATACAGTCCAGTCAAAACTGAATTAATCATGTACCTTTCACCAGCTCAGCTGTACTCTACCCATTAATCCATCTTCACTGAGATGTATTCTAGTGTTACAAATAACTCACCAGTTTCAAAGGCATTTCTCCCCAAACTCTCCCCACTCAGGACAGACAAGATTCAGATTCAGCCTTGGGCAAGTGATGCTTTTCTAGGCATAAAAACCCTGTATAACAAAAACCCTCTCATCTTTAATGTCTGATGGTAATGAAGGGATAGAAATAGGAGCTTCATGCTATTAGAGAAGGGCAATTCCCAGCTGCACAAAGGGGACACGTCCTGAAAAGACTTGAGATTTTAATGCTATGACTTTTTGTGCATAGAAATGCATCTGAGTCATTTTTAAATAGTTGCACAGCTAATTCCCTTTCAGTTCTGCACAGCTGGATTCATTGAGATGGAGGCAACTTTGTTCACAGTAGTAGTATTGTTGTAGTTGTGAAGGCTTTGGGCTGTATCTGAGACAAGGTTTGTAGGGAAAGGAATTGATTTTTATTAGATGAGCTAAGAGATGGGGAAAAAATATCAGACAATCTTTGAGGCACCCAAAGCTTTCAAGATTAAAAAATAAATCTCTGGATCTGAACACTAGGGAGACAAGGAGGAGAGAATTCATCTAATAAACATTTTAAGCTCACTAAATTATTCCAGTGTTTGTTTTTTTTTTTTACAATAGTGGTTGGCATGCAATGGGCTAAAGAGTTATCAAGGTTCCTTCAGGATGAGTCACACAAACAAGTTATACTTCAGGACACGAGGAACAACTCCATCCTCAACCCATTCCAGAAAAACTTATCTGGCACACAACTGTCTCTCATCCACACATCACACCATAGCAAAGGCTTTCCCTCTCCAGCTGACAGCATGCACCTGCAGGTCACTCTTAGCTGAGAGAACAAATGGTTGTACCCAAAGAAAACATTTTCTGCCAGAATTTAATTTGTTTGGTGTTTAGGGTTTGTATTTTTTAGAACCAGCTAGGAAAAAAAAAAAAAAGAAATGCAACAAGTAATGACATGAAGGAAAGTATTATGAACTGAAGAGGTTAGAAAAGAAGCTAAAGTAGCAGAATGTCACAGCTTCAGCTAGGAGCAAGCCAGGATTGTCAGCCCTAACTTTTACAGCAGTTGGAAAGTACATAACATACACAATTTAACATTTCTCCAAAAGAGGGCAAGCTCAGCACTCCCTAATCCTTTGCAAGAAGCAAAGAGGGTTGCTTCTTGTGGTCAGTAGCTGCAGGAAGAGCAACTCTTGTTAATAAAATAATATGCCTTTAGGAGAAGGCAAGGGGCATTAACTGGGGATGATCATGTACTAAGTATATCAACAGGTAACCTGAGCCTCTTCCAAATGCAAAATATTAGCAGTGCCCACTAACTTTGCATCCCTTATGTTCTATAGGCCTCTTACACCACAAAGAGGGGAGGAAATTCTCTCATTCAAGATCACCTTTGAGCTGAATTAAACTCTAAGAGTCCCATTAGACACAGACAAAAGTAGTGGCAAAAAGTCACCTCCCTCAGTGCTCTAGACACCACAAAACATTTTCAGGCTAGCTGGAAAAGCACTGCCCCAACTCAGGGCTCAGACAGGTCTGCAACAGGCTGGTTCAGACTGGTCACTAATGAGCACCACATAGGTACAGTGAAATAGGGCAGAGTCCCCACCAACTAATCCAGAGAGAAAACACTTACTTATTCTTTCCAAAAGCAGATGATGCAATGGCACTTAACTGGGACAAAGCAACATCAAAACCCCATCACAAGAACCAAACCAAGCAGATTTTTTTGGCACTATTTAAGCAGGCCCACTGACATCAAGGGATGACCCAACCCAACTTCACAGCTGGCCCTGTTTATATAATAACAACATCAGCAAGACTGCAAAGGAAGACTTTTAAGGCCCTGTTGCTTGCCTCTATTAACAGCATTTCCTCATTTAGCTCTCACAAGTTCCCTAGCAACATCCTTGCATGCACAGTAACACATATATTAGATCTTGCACAGGCACCTGTAGAACAGTCAGGGCTGAAAAACTTTGCTTTCATGTTGACTCTGAGGGGAAATCAATTTGCTTCAAGAAGCAAACCCCTTCAAGGCAGCAGCAAAGGCTACCAACATGCTCATGACACATTTGTGAAAGCATAGAGCTCTTAGTGAAGAGAGAACATGCTGCATCCAATTTCATTACTGGCATTTTCCATGTAAGAAGGCAGTGGGTTATCGTCTCCCTGAAGCTTTCAAAGAAGGCAAATGTCAATAGACAGAATAATGCTCTGAATAACACATAAAGAAGTCTGAGTAGCCAGACAGGCAGACACTGGACAAAGGGTCAAAAGGAGCAATAATTCACTTCTACACAACCTGTGTCAAACCCTCTGTGTCTCTCATACCTGCCTGTTCTGGCAGCTAGATGCTACCCTTGTTTGTCACTGCCCAAGACAGTGGCTTTCTTGCCCAAACCAGCTAGCAGACGGGTTCACCTTCCCCAGTACTGTCTCAGTGATTCCATCTTGGAGGAAGAACTTGTCCCAGTCTTCTGGGTGGGTTCAAACTTCACCGCCAACAGTGGGGCTTCATGCATCAACAGTGTCTGCACACCAGGGAGATGAGGATTCACCAAGTGCCTAGAGCAAAATCTCAGTAACTAGCAGGAATGAGAAACTCTTCTTTGTTAAATCTCACTTGCAGCAGTGACACAGGGAAAAATAACACCCCGGTCTGGGGCAGGGCAGAAACTGTGCCACGTTCGTCATACCATTAATGTATACCAGCACCTCTGGCATCTCTCAGATCAGCAGCATTTATCTACCACATTTGCAATATGAGTAACAGAAAGCTGCATAACTGGCTTGGACTGAAATCACTTGGAGGATCCTAGACAAACAAGGAGCATTTGGGACACCCCTCAAGGTGATCAAGACAGTCTTGAGGGCTTGGAGGTCACAACATCTCCAAGGTCACAACACTATCCTCCTCACCCTGTGCTCCATTTCCCTTCTCTGCAGGAGTAATTTGAACCGCAAATTTTCACTTGGCTGGAAAGTGATTTGGAGCATGCTTTGAAGCCCAAGCCTACCCTGCATCTTGCCCCGCTGAAGCATCATGCAATAGAAACATGTATGGTGCAGGAAAATTGCCTTGAGCTGAAATGCATGCTTTAGGGAGAATGCTTTACATTTGAGGTAAAGACAGTCTTGCCTGTTACCTAAAAAGGGGCTCATGAGAAACATCCTGATTTGCTGCTGCCTTTCAAATGGGATTTCCAGCCCTGAGAAAGGCTAACACTGGTATGCAAAGCTCCTGCAGACTTGGGGGGAAGCCGGTACATCACAGGGCCATGCCCAGCAGCGGACAACTAGAGCGAAGCCACTGCTGGGAAGTGTGCATCTCTGATTAATGCTCTCAGGCTGCCTGTTGACAAAAGCAGCAAGAGGATTTGTAATGCCCAAGCTTATCATCATCACGCTTTGAGAAAATCCCTCTCCAAGAAACAGTGTAAATAAGTAAAGTTTTACAAGTTAGTGGACTCTCCTAATTGAGTAACCCTTGTAAATTAATAACATTGAAGCAAATGTGCAAAGACTCTGCTGACTTTCTGGAAGATGTCTAATAAGGTTCAGGTTTACTAAAGCACCCAGAAGAGCTGGTCCCAAAACCTTATCGTAATTTGTTGAGACACTAATGACAGCTAACTTCCAGAGGTTTATTCAAGAGCATAAGGAGAGGAGAACCATCAGCAGGTCTTCTCTCTCAACTCATCCAGGTGCTAGTCCTTCCATTCCTACTACCTTCCAGTCCCATAGCGAATGGGGGGTGGCATCTCTCCTTCCTTCAAGGAGGTCCTATGGTACAACAGCAACAAAACATCCTTGGAGCATCTTTCAGAACCAACGTGGAAAGTCTCAGGGGTATCACTCTGTGTCACTGTTCCTACCTGGGGGCTCCACGTCCTACCCACCCTGATCAAATGTGTTTAATAGTTTAGCACCAATAGATGAAAGATGAAAAAATGCTTGGTTTCTATTGCCATTTTTGTTGCACCTTCTGCTTTGCTTTTCCCAGTTCCAGCCATTACCATCTTGGTCTCCCTGAAGAGAAGCTGTGGTTGGGTGAATAACGCAAAGTAAATATACTTTTTTTTTTTTCCTTTGGATGAACTTTGTCTTTCTTTGCTCATGGACACTGACAGCAGTTCCTGTTACAGCATTCACTGTTTGAATCTATTAGGCCATCCGCACTGTATTTCTTTTGACTTTAATGGCTGTGAATATTCACATGCCTTCGGTCACGTTGCTTGGAGCTTGCCCACCCATAAAATTGTGCTGGTGTTACATGCATTTAGTTGAAGGCCTCCTGCCTTTGCTTGCACTCTATAGGATTTGAAACAGCTTATGATGATCCAAGTTAAGTCTGTAAGGAAATTATGAATTAAAAAGCAGATGTAAGCCACTTTTATACTGACATGAGAGACCTCAGGGAGGAGATTGCGCTGCTTTAACTAACTCAGGGCAGGGCCGTGAGTGAGAATGGCCTCAGGCGATAGGGAGGTGCCATCTCTCAGATTCAGCCATGCCAGTGGACGAGCAGAGGTACCTCTGCTTGCTCTCGCTGCCTTTCCAAGGATGGAGAGCCTACACAGCACTGCTGGGGGACCAGTTCACAGGAGCCTTCCCAAATCCAAGCCGTGATAAAAACAAATGGATTAGCTGAAGCTCTCAAAATGGTTGATGTGAACTAAGTTGAGGATTTTGCACAACTCAGATGAGGGAATGAAACTCACACAGCTTCTCCAGCAGATTGGTCAGGGCTGGCAACTTCTGACAAGGCAGCAGCACCAGCAAGCTGGGGCAGCCATCTTTTCCATCACTACAGCTACCTCCACTCATCTGTGGAGGCTTCAGGTAGAGGCAACTGGCATCACCCTCAGATGAAAACCTGTTTGAATGCCCATGCAGCTCACACTACTTGTGGCAGTGACCTGCTGTGCCCAATCCAACAGCAGTGAAGGGAAGGAGGAGGGCTTCCATCAGGTGCAGCGCCTGGCTCTTGAGCCAAATAGGCTAGACCAAAGGGTGCAAAGTATGGGACAATGACCTCAATGCCTGCGTCACCTAAGGCGAATCATTGAGCCAGGTTGGCTACTGCTGTGCTCAAGCAGGCAGAGGACTTGTAGGACAGGGACTTGTAGACTTGCAGGGCACGAGAAGAAGAATGCTTCCAGCGGTCCACCAATGGCAGCTCCTCCCAAAAGTCATGGCCTAGCCTCAGTCCTTCAGCCCTGAAGCAGTATATCTTGCTGATATGGCTGAGGAGCCCTGAGATAGCTCTGGGTGCTCCAGAGCTCCCAGGATTTCTGCATCTCACCTGCTTGGAAAATAATACACAAGACAGAGCCCAATTCGAGAGTGCCAAGGGGTTCTGTGTGCGCTTGTGTTAAAATGTCTTAAACTGGCAGCTCTAGCACAGCCCCTTTCTAAGTCATGGGCAGTTTTGGTCAGTGAAACACACCTGATTTGTGCAAAAAAATAGCAAAGCAGCCGTGCTGCGTGGCAGCCCTGGTGTGTGCACCTCTCCCACAGAGAGAGCAGCAGAAGGCAGCCCCAGCTCAGGCAGTGGTCTGATGTGTACACAGAGAGGCAGAGGTGCACAGGCAGAGGTGCACCCCCACCTCACGCAGCGTGATCAGCACCACACAAACACACATATCCCATCACACAGGGCCATGAGGTTGCTCCCCGCCCTCACAGCTCCTGAAGCTTTCCCAGCAAGGAAATGGACTTTAGGATACAGGGAGCAGTGATGCCTACCAGGTTCAGGTCTCCTATAAATTCATTGGAAACCCATCACCCAAAGGACAGGCAGACCTGCTGTGACCACAGAGAGCAAATGTTTTGTTGCAGCCTGATGACATTCAACCTAGCAGAGCAGCACCTCTGGAAAAGAGTAGAGTGAAGGGGAAAATGAACAGATGTGGGATCAGGGACTGGCATCTGAGCCATTTTTCCCATAGCCCCCATTCTCTTTGCCCTCTTACACCTTGGATGTGTGCAGTAAAGTTCAGATCAAGCCCAAAGTCAGACAGGAGGAGTTGTCCCCACAAACCAGGTCTTGTATAGCACAACAGAGCACCTCTCTTTGCCCTGACCACAACAGAGGGAGAATAAGCAATGCAGTGATCTTTTGAGGAACAGGGAGTAGGATGGGGATGAGGGACGTAATGCACAAGACCATGGGACTGCTCTCACAGGGGTGAGCTGAGCCTTTGGCTGACACAGAGAAACCAGGATGCACTGATTGCTGCAGATTAGAGGGGCCATCACTGTATCAGCTTTCCTCTGCGCACATAGGTATAGTGAGCAAGAGACCATGACTGCTTTGCTGCCTCCTGTAACCTCCTGCCCTGGGTAACCCTGTGCCTGCACCGACCCCTGAGCAGCCCCAGGGCCTGGAGCTTGCTGGTGCAGCGCAAAGAGGCATGACAGTGCAGAGCAGCTATTGCCATCACGGCTACCAAAACCAGCACCTCTGCTGCAGACAGGCCTTTGTCCCCTGTGGAGTGGCATGGCCCTCTCAAAACCATCCTTCTTTTTCCTCTTCTCCACTCTCCTCTCTGAGTCCTGGTCTCTCCTCTGCTTCTTGGTGCAACGCAGCTCTTGGTGCACTCCCTTCAGGCGTCCCAGAGAAACACCCCTGCACTGTGCCCAGCGCAGACAGCAGGAGCGAGACCTCCAACACCTGCAACAGGACGTGCAGCCTGTGGGTTCAAAACGGGAGAAATATATTACTTCTGCACTACTAGAAGACCAACTTCTGAGCTTGGCAAGCCAGAGATCCCATGCCATGGCAAGGTCTTGTTCTTAATATTTAAATAAGAGTAACATCCCTTTGGCAAGTAGGTGCCTGCCTGTGGTAGAACAAAGAGACTTTTTTGCCAATGCATCAAGCAGAAGGGAAATTCTACTTGCTTGCAGTCCCAAGACACCACAGCACAAAATACACTCCTGAACTTTGGGCAGTATTTAAGTGTCAAAGCCAGTTCTTCCTAAGTGCAATTCTATTCCAGGCTTGTGGCATCTGCAGACTTACAAGCTACATGTCCCACAGGAGAGCTCAGAGGAGGGGATGTTCATATAGGGAGAAATACATATTTACAATGCATCCACATTGTGCAGCTGCACTGTGTATTGTTACACCAGCTTCTCATTTTTTTAAATCAGATCACTGCAGAAAGGAAAGAGCTCAAATGCAATGGTCTAATGGAACATCAAAATATGAAGGTTGTTTGCTTTAAGAAGAAAAAAGCATGAAAGCTGCTGACAAATCCAGCAAAATTGATTGGTGTATGAAATCATTCAAGCCAATAGATATAAAGCAGAAGGAAGTGGTGAAAAACAGCAGCTGAAAGTTCTCGTAGATAGAATAAAAGAAGATAAAGAAGCAACTCATCAGTGCTTCTCTCCTCCCTGAGGAGCTGAACTAAGCCCCAGAGCTCCTCGCAGCTTCTGCTTCAGGGGACCAAGACCCTAAGCCAAGCTGAATCCCAGGGCTGCCCCAGCTCTAAAAAAAGCCCAACCATGCCAGTTGCTGCTGGCTAGATCTCCTGCTGGGCTTGTCAGGGGAACAGTTCCTCACTGTCCCCTTGCTGGACCTTGGTGCAAGGGGACGGTTCCAAGAGCAGGTGACACAGGTCAGCCTCTTCTGCTTACAGCCGTCCGATTCCTCGCCAACCCCATTAGGAAAGCAAATCAAACTTCTCCAGGAAAGTGAGGCACTGCACAGTCCTGGCTTCCCCAGTTTTCATGCTACCAGCTGGTCTAATTTCTCTTGACATTTCTTCCGTAGCAGCAACTGCAATGTGTCAGGATTAATTAAGCCAAACAGTGGGCAAGTCTCAAAGGAGAACACACATCTGTCATGATCTACCCCCACCTAAAAGCCAAGGAGCCTTGCCTGACATGGGGAGAGGAGAAGGAAGCAGGAAGGGTGAGGAATCTTCCAGTGGAAGGAGAACAGTGAGCAGCCTTCAGCTGGCAAGGTTCAGAGGAACAGGCTATGGCGCTCCAGCCTGACAGCAAAAGCCTTGCACCTTGTTATTTAGCCCTTGTTATTTAGAGGCAGACTCCAGCTGTTTATGCAAGGTGTGCATTAGAGGTCTAGCAGGCAATTAAGGCCACTTCTCCCCAGATCTGAACATAGGACAGAGTTTGTTGGAAGATTTGGAGTGAGAGGGTCAGAGATCGATGCACGTCCATGCTCCGGAGACAGGGTTGACCCACAGCCCAAATGGTGGCCTAGCTCTGAGAAGCACAGCTATGCTCCTCAGTGTCAGGCAGGGAAGGAAAGCAGATCCCCAATGTAACACAGCCAGTGATGACAACACAAGACATTAAGCACATAGCAGCTGCTTTGTGTGAAGTCACCTTCCCCCTTCCTGACTGTGGCCAGGATAGAGCTTTGCACAAGAGCGTGCGCAGCAGTAAAGGATGCTCATGCCTCCTGATAGCCGCAATAGCCAAATGGTGGCACATTATCCAGCCACTTCCCCGGGGACCCCTTCCCAGCTAGAAGGTGAGACTTGGATCAGCCCCTCAGTTTAGCGGGTCTGGGTGGCACTCAGTGCAGAGGCACCTGCAGACACACAGATCGAAACAGGCGGAAGGGCATTCAGTGATCTCACAGTATTTGGTCACTAACACAGGAAGGTGACTGCTAGAAATGCCTGGGATGTTCTCATTTCGCCGCCTTCTTTTTAGTCGCTTCTCTCAATTCCAGCCCCACTGCCAAACCTTTCATCCTTCCAGCAGTCAGGCAAGGAGCCATGGGTAGTCTCCTCTGTGCTTCCAGTTCAGCATTAACTCACATGAGTTGAGCCCTGTCACTTTCACCAAGGCGGCATGTGGCTCAGTAATAAGAGAAATTCCCACAATTGTCAAAATGTTTTAAAGCAGGAAAGGTATATATTAATAATAAAAGGAAGCTGTCTTGGTAACTAGCAATGCATGTAGAATAGACATGTCATAACATCCTTTACAGACATAATTACCTAAATACTAGTGTTGGTTGATTATCAAAAATCCTGATCCATGAAATCAGCCTCTGCTTGACTCACTCTGTGTGATGTTGTTGTATGGCAGTATCTGGATAACCACGAAAATGCTAGGCTGTATGTCTTCTAATTTTAGCAAAGATTTACATTTCTCCAAAAGACTTCACCAACAGTACATTTATTATCGTGCTCTTAAAATTAATCCTCTCATCAGAGATCAGAGAGAGAGATCACTGCATAACCAAGAAGGCCAACTACAGACAGGACGACAAAGAATCCACTGAAAAATCTGTAACTCATTAGTCAAAACTGCTTATTAATAATTTTTGAGAAAATCCACTGGGAGAAAATCAGGATTGAGACACGATTCATGTACAGAAAAAAGAGCGTTACATAAGTATTGAAGGATGGAGCCCACTTTACAAGGTAGTAATACTAGAACAACAATCTCTAAGCTGTGGTGTACAGATGTTACAATGCAGGGTGTTAAAGGGTTTGACCTTATTTGTCATACTCTGCAATGCTTCAAGCACTAAGACAAAATCTCAGATGAAATACCCCGCCATAGATCTGCTCCCTATCAAAACATGCGTACCTATTTGGCAGAAGGTATACCAAGTTCAAACCAGGCTGGGTATAGAAGAGGATGGAGGATGCTTACAGGTCTGTGTTTTTTTCTATACATGACGTTTTTTCAAACACCCAGCGCTGTGGATTCTCTCCCTGGCACAATCCTGATGTATATTGGTCTATGTATTATGCATACAGATATTACAATGGTGGACATAACCGATTCCAGTAAATTTCTTGTGCTCAGACATCTCTAGATATACCTGGATCACAAAATTCAAGCCTGACTCCAAATCCCAGTCCTTCCTTGCCCCACCACTGATGAAGAGCTCCATCTCTGTCAGGGTCCATAATGAAGAGGCACTATGTCTCCAGAGACACGGCATACAATTCTCAAGGTCACTGTATGTCCTTAGGCATACTCCATCTGCATCCACATCCCACAGCTTATTGCACTTTAAGCCTGTCCACATGGTAAGTGGTTTTCTAATACCAGCCATAATTTTGCACCCAGTTGGCATGTGGAAGGCTATATTAAGCCCAGACGATTAATGCTGTCTTTGCTGAGAAGCAAGAAAATAGTCTCTGTGCTATTATACTCTGTCAGCTTTCCCAAACACTTCAGGCAACTAATTCTGAGGACTTTTTGACTGAATTGACATAAAATGCATCCTTCCCCTCTTGTTGCTTTTTAAATGCTTTAGGTTATTTTTATACTGCAGCCTCAGAGGTCATTGGCAAGAGCGTGTTCTGCCTCCCACCAGGCACTCGAGGAAATTTATGAAGACAGTCAGGTCCCATTTGTTCCAGTCATCCTCAGTGGGTTTATATGTCAGGGTAACACGAATGAGCATCAAAGTGTTGTTTGTCATCAGAAGCCCCCTGGGTCTGTCCATGGGGAGGTGTTTTGGAACAGATACAGTGCTTACAGATTTCAATAGATACAGGAACAAAATGTGGTCATCGGTAGATATGAAACTGGAAAGTGGCCACCTGGAAAGAATTAAGAAAGTTCTAGGAAATCCATCAGAGGAAAACCGGGAGAAGTCATCATATATTTGACAGGCAAGGTGGGTGACAGGTTTGAGAGAAATACATATTTACATATTCTTGACTTCTGGGACTGAATGTTTTGTGAACACACCATTCAGAAGACATTCCAGCTCAGGACTCAGCTTCCAGATACTTTCTACATCCTTGTGGCATGAAATGAAGTGGAAGGACTGGTCTTAAATACTCAGCTGATATTGCCAGTGAATTGGAGATTATGTTTTGGTAACCACTTTTTACAGGAGATTGCTATTGTTATTGACTGACAAGGCACACACCAAGGTGAGCTTTGCAGCTCAGGAGTGAGTTAAACTGTGTGCCCTTACAGCCAGTGTGAGATGTAGGTGTCCAGACTGTAGGTATCTGTATGTGAACTAGGGGCCAAATGTCTGCTTACAGTCAACAAAAAACGAGTCTATACAGGCTGCAGAGTCTGGAGAGCCATTCAGCCGACCAACTGTGTCTACTTCAGCAAGAGCAGCATAGCTCTCCAAGCTGCACTGCCCGCGTAGACTGGATCTCTGCTGACTGCAATGTCATAGCTTTCCCTGCGCCCACATTCAGGCAATGGAGTTGGAGCTAAATCCTGCTGTCAGTCAGAAGTTTTGGAAACTCGCTCGCTGCCAGAGGCCAAGGTGAAACACGCTTCAGTCACTGCAGGTCCAGCTGGCCTTGTCTCACCATTGTGTCCTGTTTTACTTATAGGTTGCTCTGACTAATATTAGGCATCTGCCTTTGAAGTATCAATTGCAAACACAGCGTGCCTTGATATCAAATGCCGAGGTTTTTCTTTTGCAGACTCAGGTTGCTTTATGACGTGATAATCAGTGAGACTTTAATTTCTCTGACTCATGTCATCCAGGTAATGGGGTTTCAGCAATTTTGAACAAAAATCAGTCTGAGGGCAATCAATCAGACCATTGATTTGTATGCACAAAAAGAGATGTTGCTCAACCGCAACATTTTGACATCCACTAAACAGGAGATACAGTGGTACGGCAGTGAGAACTAGATGTCTGAACTCCCTACTGTAGATAAATTGTCTCAGTAGCATTTCTCCTGTCCACAGAGTTGCCATCTCTTAACCAATAAGCACTTTCCATATGGATGCTGTATTTTGCTGGCTGTCTTCCCATGAGCTTTGTGAATAGGCAGTTCCAGTGGTGTAAGCTCCTCACTTGGAACAGAGAGGGTGTTGATGAAAGCTGCTTTCAAGTCAGTTCAGTCCCTCTTGGATCAAATGATGTTTGGGAGACAGAAGACCTTCTGTTGCAGCAGTTAGAACAAAGTTATTTGTTTTACTGTGGTTTACAATGTCAGCGTAGTCAACATGCAGAATGCAGCCAACAAAGGGGCCTGTACCACTGCTGTTGTGCACCACCATTTCAGCAGGAATCCTAGAATCTGGGTTAGTTCCTTGGTGCCTGACCTTCAAAAAGGCCAAAGAATAGGGTGTTTAAATCTGATATCTCTGCATCTGTTCCTAAGGTTTTTTTCTTATGGAGCGAGCCAGCAGCATACTTTCTACAGTATTCAAGTGGCTAAATTTTCCAGTCTTTGACAATGTAATTTCTGATAAGGCTGGGTTTCCCGTGCAAAAACCAAGAAAAGACCAGTAAAGATATTATTCTCTTTCCATCCAAGATGTCTTAACATTGGAAGAAATCATGTAGTCAGTCTTTCTCATTCCTGACAAATTCTGAATTGGCAAAAAAGTCCGGGGCCCTGTCCTACACTATCACTGGATTGCAGGGCCACCTTCTCAGCTCAGGAGCTCCTGAGGGATCAAGTATTTTATGTCTGAAGACTATTGCCTTTACCATACTCATAAATAACACAAAAGAAACTTCAATATGATAGATTGCATCTTTTTTTTTTTTTCAGGCAGAAGATCACACCCAGTTTCATGATTTATACAAATGCAGAGTAGCCATTTGCCTTGTAAGACAGGTTAACATTATGGAGATCTTTTCTCGCATGTTATGGAAAGCTGAAAGGCAGTCTATTACAAAATCAATACTAAGGCTTCGGCAAAGAGGGAGGAAATAATCTGTACTCCATATCCCGGCTGAATAGGACAATATACTGACAAGTTGGATAATGACAATGAAACACTGGAATAGTTGCTCGGTGTGGGGGGTGTGGAGCCTCTGCCGCTCTAGGCACAGGTTGTACAGCTGGCAGGAAGGACATCAGCGTAGCTTCTCCTGCCTTTTGCAGGGAGCTTGGTTAGGATAACTTCTCAAAGTCTGTTAAGGCCTAAGGTTCAGTAAAAACTACAGGATCTGGTCAGAATCAAGCCCCCACAAGCACGCATCGGTAGCCGAGGCCAGACAGGATGGTGGATGCATTAGTATGAGACCTGTGGCCAGCATTGCACTGACTTCTGCATTCCAAAACATCTGCTGGACACGCCAGGAGTTTGGAAGTGCGGGAAAGCAGGACTGGCCCTCAGTATTCAAGCAGTGTGTGAAGCTCCTAGGATTTGGGCTGAAAAGAGCTCTCTGCCTCATGCAAAAACATTGCAAAACCCTTCACTTGAGTTTCTTGACGCAAAATATCTCTGCTCATTGATGCTGGAGCTGCTAAATTAAGTGCGTTACTTTCTATAAATCCTTCCTGTTGTCAGTGGGTTGCCTCTTACTTATGGCCATTGTCCCTTTTGTTGCCACCAAGGAAAGAAACATAGCAGAGAGCTTTTGTTTAATGAGCCATCACATTTAAACATCATTTGTCTCAGTTGTTTTCCTTTTCTCATCTACCTTTGCTCATTAAACTCCACCCTGCGTGGCTGTTAACAGCACAATCATGGGGAGCAATAGCATCACAAGACTCCTCGTACCAGCGTGATGCTGCTACCCCCGCTGCTTTCCCCCTATTCACCAGCTCTGATGGGTCTGTGCTTGCCTAACATTAAAGCCAGGGTGGCAGCAGCTTCAGAGTGAGCTTACTCCGAAGGCCGAGCAGCTGGAACTGTGCTTCCCCATATGGAGCAGAGTTTTGGATGGATTTTCTTGGTGCTGCCTGTGATATTCACCTTGTCCTTTTGCATGTCTGTCGCAGCTGGTTGCCAGCCCCTTGCTTCCGCAGAGAGTGTGGGGTGAGGGAAAGAGCCGTCAGTCTGTTCTGTACAGATGGCACATCAGCTGTGGCAACACTCCATGGGGACAGGGAACAAAAACAGAAGTAGTGAGGTAGAGGAGTGGTGTTTGTGCCCCTCCGCAGAGGTGCTGCAGGAGATCCCCCAGCATGACGGTTCTCTTGTGCTTCCCTCCCTGGCCAGGAACTGCAGCAATCCTAAGCCAGGCAACTGGAGGAAGCAGCAGCCTCAGCAACAGGACAAGGCTTTGGGATAAGGGAGCTGCTTGTTCCAGTCACTCTAAAGCTGCAGATCCTGGCCAGAGCTAGAGAGAGCAAAGGCAGTTGTGATCTCCACAGTTCTCACCTTCATGTGTGTGCTCAAATCTGAGCCAAAAAATTACCCTTGCATCTCCAAACCTCTTGCTGAGTCAGTTTTGGGGAGGAAGGGTACACCCATTGATTTACCACAACTCATTTTAGTGTGAAGAACTGTAATTAAAAGTCAGAGTCTGCCTGTTATCTATCTCCACGGCTTAGGTTGCCCGTCTCAGACATTCAGATCCTGCCAGACGGCACTTTTCACCTGTGAGAGCAGTGCCAGGACTGGGAAGCTGCAGCAGGAACCAGAAGTACCTTGTTGCTTCCCATGTTGCTGAGTGAAGGAACACGTGTGATGAGTTTAGTCTGCAGTTCACAGCACCTGAGTAAGTCAGGGCCCCAGCGGTGGGAGATGCTAGCTGTGAAGCTGTTATTCTTCTGGCTTATAGGCAAAGAGCTGAGTCTGAGCTAGCCACAAGTGGGTCAGTGACCCTACAGTGCTAACAGGGAACCTTGTTAACCCTGCTAGAAAGGCAGGTCCTTAAAGGAAGTGGTGAAGTCCTCCCATCTGCACCACTGTTAGATGGCTCCGTATGCTTCTCACCTATACCGGTCACATTATTTGTGTGGGATCTTGTCAGAGGATAAATCAAAGAACCTAAGTTCAATAAAACAGGGAAGACTGGCTGCGAGGAAGACATTTCTGAGAACATATCATAGCCTCAAATTCCTGTAGAGATGGTCAAATTTGAGGCGTCTTCCCAAGACCGCTAGAAATACTCAGCAGACACTGTGACCTCCCACCAGTAAGGAGGTTAACATCAACCTGGAATAAAGTTGATGTGCCATTTCTCCAGCCATTCAACCTTCCTGCGAGGTGAAGGCAGCCGGGTTAGAAGATATGAACACATTTGGTGTGTGAATATACCCACTCTTTGCCAACCCACTGTAAGGCAACCCTGCCATCACCCATGGGTAACTCTGAGCATCTTTTCTTGGGCTTAATTGGCCATCACAACTACAAGGCTCACAAGCAAAAGTATTCCTCTGGCAAAATGAGGAGCCAAGCAGCAGCACTTTCCTAATGGGTGGCAAGCGTGCTTTGTCACCACCCATACTGTCCCACACACACATGCACACAGCACTGAGCCCATCTTGCCCAAAGCAGAAAGCCTGTGGCTACTTTCTGCAGACAGCTCAGCCTCAGAAAGTCAGAGTTGAGCATCTGCTCTTCCAAGGCCTAACCCAACGAACATTACAAGTAGGGTTCAACCTCTTCCATAGTGCAACCCTACTTCAGTCTTACAGAGGGCAGAAGAGTTGGAGCTCCCCAATACTCACTAGGTGTTCCTGATCTTCATCTCCCCTTTTTCCACCCACCCAGGTTGGAAAACACTCTTCCAGCCTTCTTCATTAGTCTGTGTACCTTTCCTTCACGTGGTACAAAGTAACTTTCATAACATCATGTCCAACATTGGCACAGCAGAACTGATTCCTCTTTTATGAAGCACTTGATCCAGAGCCAGGGAAGTCTCTCTTGCTCCTCTTTGATTCTTGTTGTCCAGATCCAACTTATTCTTTTAAAGCTACACTCTTTATTCAGCAATACCTTCTAGATTTTGTCAGTGTGGGGAAATTTTACCAGTGTAAACTAGGTTATGAGACTGAAAATTAAGTAGTTTTACTGGCAAATATATGGATAGAAATTCCTTCGCCCTTTGTTTTAGTGATGTTTTGGAAGAGGCTTAAATTAAACCAAAAAGTCATTTATTCTAAGAGAATGCCTGCAGGGGACATAAACCAATAGCGCCTTAATTATGCTTGTATGCTCATTTTGATTGCTTTAATGTTTCTAATTACAGTGGTAACACTTCTCCCATTTGACAAGCTGGGAAGACAATTTGGCTCAACCAAGGAAGCTGGAGCACGGGTTATGGGAGATGTACATCACTTTCCAAAATGGCTTGCTCCTGCCAGCTTGGAAAGAAAGGATGCTCTCATTGGCATTCTGTTATTTCACCCGGTGCTTCCTTTGGAGCACTGATGGGGTAGCGTTTTCAATGACAATGCAGTGGCAATGAAAATGCTGCTGTTGCCACTTTTGGCAAGAAAACTTTGCAGGCATATGCAGAATCATAGAAAATAAAGTTGAAAGAAACTGCAAAGAACCATCTCTGCTTTTTTCCCGGGAGAAGACAAGATCATTTCAGTGTTTTCATCCAAACTTCTCTACAGGCAGAAAGCCCCGAGCCATTTATTCCTGTGCTTTATTACTGTGCCATTAGTAAAGGCTTCTTAATGTCCAACCAGATCTTCCTTCTGTTTAAGCCAATTACATGTTGTCCTATCCCCCAGGAGACACAGCACCAATTATTGCTAGAAAGCATGTTAAGGCCAATATAAATTTAACAGTAAACACTGGACTGTGAGCGAGATATCTAAAGACTGATACATATGTGCATCTGGGTGGAAGCCACAGCTTGGACAATTTTTAAGGGGTCTCCATAGACAGTATAAAGTGCTAAAAAACTTCACTGTGGAAAATTTTAATCCAATTTGCTTAGATGGAAGAGAAGGATGACAGCTTTTTCCTAATGCCTGCAAAGATGTGTTTCTCTTACATCCAGAAGAATGTTAATTCAGATCCCTTAATAACATAGTCTGAACTATAATTTAATTGGTAAGCAATAGATGGTATTTATATCTTAGTAAATGTAATCCTAAGTATCTGACTCCATTTGAATGAAAGAAAGCTCTGAGTTCAGTGCTATCCAGCATCCTCTAGAGATATCCTGAGTAGCAGAATGACCTCTACTGGTGTTCTTTTCCAGCAGATCCTATGAAATGGTACCTCCGGTCTCCAAAGAAAAGACCAGTGGGAAGAGGTTACTCCCACAGCTAACAGCACACCAAGCTAAAAATCTACTCCTAATTCAAGAACTTGACTGGGGCTAACAAACTGGAGTGTACTACTCCATGCCATTCATGGTGAAGCAGATGAGATCTTCCAAATGGTGACTAATTTCCAAAAGTCAGCCTCTGAAAAGCCAGCATCTCCTCCAGCTGACAATCCTATTCCTCCCTCTCTGTCATCTACACCACAGATACTGCTCCTGTGTATTTAAATTTGTGTATTACATATGTCCCCAGACTCATTCCGTCCATGACATTAATTTTACAGGGAATACTGTGTGGTTCCTTCTTAATTTGCTATCCACCACATCCTGCAGGAACACATCTTTGGTGAAGGGCAGAATATAGCTGTACTTCCCTCCTATGCTGTCCCAGCCTCCAGCAACTTGTGAGAAAAAGCTTGAATCAGAGCTAGCATCTTCATATTTAAACAGACCTCAGGGGATTGTCATCCAGGAAGTGTATGTGGGAAGAGTTTCTAGTCTCTCAGCTCCAAGAGAGCAGTGCCCAAGATTGAGGCACATGCTCATGGCCAGGTGAGGGTTTTGTCACCATGATATTCAGTGCTGAGCCAAGACAGCCCATCTAAAACAGCCACAAGGGCAAGGGAAGGGAAAAAAAGACAGAAGTTAACAAAGTAATGCTTTGGATAAATGTACCACTCCTTTTGCAACCAGTTCAATCCCATTTTTAGTCTTAGACCCAGATCCTGTATGTGCTCAGATCCAAACACAGAAACCCCTTTATTTCCTTCTGAAAACACTGAACCCAGGTCTTCAAACGTCAGTGGGCAAACTCCTCTGGAGTGAGTGCTCCCTTTTCCTGGCTCATTCTCTAATGCTCTCCTTGATCACATCTCAAGAAACTTGCCAGTGTCCATCCTGCCTCCTTCCACTGACTATCTTAGAAGATCACCCCTTCCTAGCCACTGATCCCCTCTGCTCCCAGGAAAGCACATCAGGTCTGATTTCTGTAGGCACCAGAACTCCGCTTCTGCAGAGAACAGTAGTTATTCAGAGTCAGGCAGAACACACGCTTGTCCAAGCCTTGCAGGTTAGGACATTCATGAAAGTTAAGGTAAATTAACCAAAGATGTGAAATGAATACACATGAATTAAAGCATGTTAAGCCCTGCATGGACGTTCGGGGATAAAGTGACCTTGCTTTGCTTTTGTTTAATTGTCACCACAGTGAACTGAGGCCATTTTCCTTCTGTATCAAAGCACCTCCACAGAGGTTTAATACATTTCAACTTCTGCACATTAACTCACACCTCACACTAATTTGTCTTAACTCTCCATGTAAACAAGCCCTCAAAGGACTGGGGTTTTTTTCCTCTCTTACGTGATGGTTCACTTTATCACAAAGTGAAATGTGTTGGAGAAAACTATTTGCAGTGAATTTTACCTCAGTTGTGCCTGCAGTGACATCTCTGTTGTGAATTGCTGCAGAACTTCTCCCTCTGCCTAAGCTTGTCTGCTTTTTTCTTCTTTAAAACAGCTATATCGGAACAGTTTATAATTCATAAAGCAGCATCCATTTCCCAGGAAGATAGTGAAATGTTGGCCTGGTCTACAGGTGGGGTATGGAGGTAATCCAGACAGATTACCTGCTGGGCTCTGGGTCACACAGGATATCTGCAGCTGAGCATAAAAATTGTCTAAATCCAGGCCTCTTTTGCTCCTGGAAATGTCTTTTCTCCTCCGCTCAGTGGATTTTTCCTCATTAGAAATAGTCGATGAGCTTCTTCAAACCTCAAGATCATGCCAGTTGTGTGGGACAGAAAAAGAGAAAAATGACTGCTATCTGCATGACTCCCACGCAGGGACAAAACTTTCCCTCTCCCTCTTTTCCTACATTCCCCCTTTTTACTTAAGAGCAGTAGGAGACCTTCACATTAAGATACTGAACCCACCACAGTTGGAACAGACAAAGCCAGAGCAAGGAGGAGGTGATGGAGGCTGAGACAATGTATTTTTAGTCATTTCAATGAATTATGGAGACGTGAAGTTGATAATTTATTGAAGAAGGGAAACGGGGGACTCTATGTAAATGTTTTCAGATGAATAATTAATGTGGCTTTCTAGCATCAGGGGGTCTTTAATTAAAGCCTCTGTTAAACAAGGCAAGGCAGACGGGCCCGGCTTCTTGCAGCAGCTAATTGCACCTTTCCCATGTACAGCTATGATTCAGAGACGAAGCATCATTTGCATCAGTAAAGAAGGACAGATCCAACCTAGGGTGAGTGACAGGAGGCTGTGGAGACCAGCTTAGTGACCCCATGGCTGAGATGGTTTGCATCACATTTTAAATTAGCTTGGTGCACAGACCAAATGAGGGGGCGTGGGGAAGCGGGGACGGAGGGGACACTCCGGCCACAAGGCTGTGAGGAATGCAGAAAGCCACTCACAACCATCCGTGGATTTACAGCCTCTTCAAGAAGGACCTACTGACAGGGTTATCCAGGGTCTTGCTGTCACTGCGTGATACATTTGCCTTCCAAAATCCATGCCTTCCTCCTCGTCCTGTGGCAAAAGATGGGCATCACAGTGACAAGGCAGCCTTTGCAGGGTGAAGAGGCAAACCTATGCCCTCCCACTACCCCACTGCTGTCCCTACCCCCAGCATCCTCCGCAGGCACCACTCCCTCAGGTGCACATCATGCCTGGACTCTTCTTTTTCCCTTCAGGGATTTTGTAGCTGCTGTGGAGAGGATGTGATGAAGGTTCACTATGGACTTCAGTCAGAACAGAGCATCCCCTCCCTCTCGTGCCATGGGATGGTGAGACCAAACTGAAGCCTTCTCCATCACAGGGACTGGGCCTCACAGAAGGTCTATGATCACTTCCTGAGTGAATCAATAAAACCATAACAGTTTCAGGAATTAGAATGGGACAATTAAGGCATGACAGACACTGACGCAGTTAATACCGCTGAGGAGCTTCCAGTATAATCCCAAATTTGGCTTATTTAAACTCCCAGGGAACAGCAGGTAAGTTTCCAAACAGGAGACAAAGTCTTGTTTTTCTAGAGAATGTTGTCTAAATTAGACATAGATTAATTAGTTTTGACACCTTGGCAAAGAAACAGTATCTCACATTTTTCATTCATCTTTATCACTAGCAACACTCGTGATAACATTATAAAGTGAGGGAACTAGACACAGCTGAAAATTTATTTTTAATAGAAGGGGTTAAATCTAAAATGGGCTGAACAGGTTCCCAAAGCAAGTGTTCCCAAACACAGAAGCTAATAACACATTTGCATTGCCAAAAATGGGGCTGAAGGAGACCTCAAGGAGTTAGTTACCTAGTCCATGCCAGTCACCTGGGAAAGAGGTTTGCTTAACATGCTACAGGTATCTCCCCACTTTTTGAAGTCATACTTGAGGCACTCCCTTTTGGCACTGAGCACAAAGACAACAGGAGAGCATCCCTTCAAGAAAAGTCTCTCTGATTTCCACGAGTAGCTTGGTTTTCAGGAAAGCACTGAATCTTTGAGACTGCGAGCGTGCATTTTCTGTTTGCCCACACCAATGCTCTTAACAGGTCTGACATGCGCCTGTGAGCTCAGGGAAGTTTTACTGCTGCGTTTTGTGGAGGCAAACACTGCAAGAAGGTCTTGGAGGATGAACTCGGAGCCCCGGCGAGCAGCTACGAGGCTCTGCTGCTCTCTGCTGGGAAATGCGGGCAGAGCCCTCGCAAGACACCGTACTGGGGGAAAAAAAATCTGGATTTGCCAGCATGCTCTGGCTTGGTCTCTGCACACAAACACTCAGGCACCTGGGTGCAGTCTCCTCCTCACCGTCGCTGTGGGAAGCGGGCCCGCACCAAAGGCTGCTGGTGCAGGAGCAGCCTGGGTGCAAGCCAGCAGCCCCAGCCTGCCTCTCTTCCCCTCACATCTCAGCCCTCTCTACCTCACGCAGGAGCTCGCTTTAGCCACGCTGCTCTGCCGCCCTTACACCTGCTCTCCCCCCAGCCCATAAAGCAGTTATTTTCTCAAAAACCCTCTGGACTGGAGGGCAGAGCAATTAGCCCACCCTACAGGTAAGGAACTAAGATGCTGGGCAGCCGTGCGACCCACCCGGAGTCACAGGTCGGCACGCGGATGAGCAGGGATGTCTCTCCAAGGACCCCGGCCTCTTCCTCACAGCCTGTTTTTTTGACCATTGCTCCATGCCACAAAGCTCCTTTTTGCTCTGCAGACCTCAGGAAGGCTTTAACTATGTCTGGCTGCAACTGCGCAAAACCACAGGTCAGAGAGTCTCATAGCCACGGCGTGCGGGGAAGCGTGAGGCCCCGGCTATCGGCTGGGCTGCGGCAGCCTTGTGCATCACGTAGCAGGTGAGCTCGCAGCCCCAGCCGGCAACCTTGGCCTGGGAGAAAGCCTACTACCCGACGGCAGCCCCAGCACGAAGGAGGGAGATGAATTCCCCACCCTGGTGCTGACCGGGGCCCTCTACCCCTTTAAGCAATGCCATTTAATTTTCTGATGCGTTTCACCTCACGCATCCATTATGATTTTCAAGTATCGGATGAGGTGACAGGAGTTTAAGACGGGCATTTTCAGGATTTGGCTATTCTATATATATATATTTACAGCTCAATAAAATAAGAAGAAATATTCAAAGTGAACAGACTGTGGAAAGTGATTTGTTCCAACTCTTCACCGCAGACTTGTAAGAAACCAATCAAAGAGGTTCAGGAGTGATTTGAGTGTAATTTATTAACCCAAGAGGGGCCGCATTGTTAACCAACGTTATTTATAGTGAACAGCTCAACCATCTCTACTGAACAACTGTGTGATACTGCAGGGACAAATGCAATGAGTTACTACACAGATAGGACAAAACCAGCAGCAGATCTTTGTTACAGCTGTTAAAAAAAGTGTCCCCAGGAGACAGACACTGAATCTCTAATGGCTATCTTATTTCTCTGACAATTTATTTAAGTTTTAACTTAACAGCAGGAATGATAGCCACAGTTACACAGTGACTCCCAATAAAGGAGCGTATTGCTGATCTGCAGCTGGTGTTTTCTTATTTATTTCAAAGTCTTTAAGTTCCAGACTTAGCATATGGTGCCATATAAATAATGATATAATAATACGTTTTTGCTTTCCATGTGCCTGGATAGAAAAAAGCCATGTGATTTATGTTACATGAGCATTGTATTTAAGGCATTATTTTGCCCAGAATTTTTAATGCATTTAAAATGCATCTTCCGCTTTTTGTAATCTGTTCTTTTGAAAGAATAAACAGAGTAGTGATGTTTATTTAATGGAGTCATTCATCTTACTTCCTTGTACAAAATCCTAGCTTTCCAGCCCCAGCAGCCAGTTCCCTGCAGTAGGCAGTGGGGTTCGCAATGGAGAGATCTGCTGTTTACCAATGAGGCACAGATGAAAGGAGGACATGGGGCTCGAGATTTACCCACAGCAGGACACTATTTGAAGCCAGCACGCAGCTGAGAACTGCTTAGTCCCATCCAGTAAAGGATGGAGAGGAGAAACCCATGGGAGAAGTTCTGCAGGGAGTCACGCTGTGGAGAAAACAGCACTGGGATGGCTCGGCACACAACTACCCCCCCACACACAACCTTCCCTCTGCCACTGCTTCGGTTAAAAGTGTAACTGCAGTGACTAGAGCAAACACCGCCGCCCTGAAGTATGTAACAGTTCACCGCTTTCCTTTCAGACCCTCGATACCCTATGGGAGCATTACAGCTGTGCAGAAATACCTAGCTGCAGGGCAGGAAAGATCTCCTAACGCACACATCGACTGTTCATCAACTGTTTCTGGACACTGCTTAGTTTCCAGACTGACTGGCAGCAAAACCTCATCAAGCAAAAACATTTTCACAGCTCCAAGGGTTGCAAATGTGAGTTTACACATGCATAGATCATGGCAAAACAAACAGTCTTTCTAAGGAGTGTACAAGACAAACCAGTGAATATTCTGCCTACAAACTTAAGCCTGCTCCATTGGTCCACAGCTCCTAATGGAAACGTATCAGGGTCCACAATTCAAAGACCGATAATCCCGAGCACCAAGCAGTATGCTGTACCTTCTCCCATCATGTGAGGACAGGATAATCAGCGGAGGTTGAAGAAGTCAGAGCCTGCAATCTCCCTGAAAGTCCACCCAACCAACTGCCCCAAATCCTTCAACAATTTTATTGATTTTACCCAGCATCTTTCATGTTCTCGCCAAGTGAACACAGACCAAAAAAAGCCCCAACACTCAAAAAGCGTGCGGTCCCATGCTGTCCGAGACCATTTGCAGTCACATGGGAAAGCGGGAGAGACAAGATGGGCTCAAAGGAGTTGAGTAATGACCCGGCAACCCATGAGTGCAGACAGCAGCGCTCCAGTGCAAGACACCTGAGCGGTCAGCGTGGCTGAGGATACGGACAACATTGTCACCAGGCTAGCACTGGAGCAGTGGGGAAGCTGTTTCTCTTCAAAGGTCAGCAGCGTAACCCAAAAAACACACACAAATTGAGCTGCTCTGAATTGAAATGTTGTGTTGGTTTAGCACAGGTTTTGAAGTCCGGTATCTCCCTCCCTCTCACCCCCCCACCAACCCCCATGGCAGTTTCAGCCACTCATGTTTCAATCCCAGCTCTTGCCACACTGGAGCATGAACCAGAGTATTTCATAAGCTGGTTACTGTGGTAACCCAGCGCAGCTTTTATCTCTATTCCTTTCATCTCCTCTTTGGGGGAAACTGCCAATCTGTTTATTTGCTTTTTCTGACGAAATTCATCAGGCAGCACACCGTCAGGATGTCTGTAAAACTGTGGACAAACTACCTCTCACAGGGACGTGCACGTACACATTTCTCTCACCACTCCACCACCCTCCCTCCTGCTTCCCTGCTTCTCTTTACAACCTATTTGCCACGTCCTCTTCCATCTGACCCTCTGTGTAAAGCTCGTCCCTGCCCTTCTCCAGGCCTCCTCACTTCCACCGCTTTCCTGCATCCGTTACAGGAGCGCGGTAAGGCCCAAAGGACACTGGAACTCACAGCGAAGTGACTCAGCTCCCCGCAAAACAAAATGCCGGGCTACGGGCACCCCCCCCCTTCCCTCTGCCAAGCGACCCCGCACTTCCACCAGGCCACATGCAGCCGGAGGCCCCCACAGAGGGCTCGCTGAAACGCACCGGAGACCTGACTGCTGCAGGGGGAGGAACAACGCAGGGAAGGGGGGTGAGGGGTGAGGCCAGACCCGGCCACAGCCCCCTCACAGCCCGCCCGGCCCTTCCGCCCTAACCCATGATGGCAGCCCGGCACTCGCTGCCCACGTGACCCCGGCGGCACCGCCTACCCAGACAAGGGGCAGCGGTTTCCCCGGCAACCGCTCCGGCGTCTTCCGCCACCTCTCCCGCCTACGGTGAGCGACGAGCGGCAGAAGAGGCCGGCGCCGGGGGAAGGCGAAGCGCAACGCTACCGCGCCATGGAGAGNAGGACGCGGGTCACGCACCCCTCCGGCCTCTCTCCTGCACCCTGCTTCAGGCGATGCAGCTGGGAACCCCCAAACCAGGGAGCGGCTGACATGGCTCCTGCCTCCGCTGCCCCGCGGGATGTACAGTATACACTTAGAGCTCCCCTAAGAGAAACAGTCAGTAAGCGAGGATCAGGCACAGGTACACCCACTGCATAGCTCAGACCAGGTCTGAAGGCTTGGGCCTGAGTTTTAAATGGAGTTCCTGGGCTCATGGGCAGAGTGGCTGCAAATTAAAACCTATTAGTGCTTACTCTAAGAGGGGCTCCAACATATTTACAGAAGGATGCAGCAACTTGATATATCTGGTCTGTGGGGCTACGTGTTTAATACATTTTTTGTTCTTTATTTATTAAATATTTTAGCAAAAGCCCAATGATCATTCAGTATCTGAAGCGGAGGAATCTAGCATACTAGCTGCTGAAATGTCTGACGACCAGGCACCTATAGTTGAATTCCCACCATCACTGGATGACTTACCTGGGATTAAAACACCAGCATCTGCAGACCAGCCATCTGTGGTAGAATTGCCAGTGCCTGCAGACCATTTGGTAGGTTCTGAGGACCAGTTACCTGTCACTGAATTTCTTGCATTCTGGGAAAACTCAGGTGAGATCAGATCACCTGTGGATGAACAGCCAGGTTTCAAAGCCAAGATGTATGTGTCTGACTCCACACAGGCTGGCGGTAAAACACCTGGGGCTCAGTCATCAGCAACTGTAGTCAAGCCAACAGAGACTACATGTGAACCATCGGAGCAGCCAATGGTGTATGAAGACCCTTTTGAAGTCTCCATTAAGTACATGGAGAAACACAATATTCTGCAGATATTTCAGGTGAAATTTCTCTTTCCCTTTTCCCTCCAGAGGCTTGCTTGAGAAGCTTGGTCTAAAGTCAGCTTGGACTAAATTATCCTTTCCCCAGATCCCTCCTTGTCCTGTGCTTTCTTAAACATAAACTTAAGAAAAGCAGTAGGAAAGGACCCTTGATCATCTGTGGAGATTGAAAGAGAGGCTTGCTTTTTAAAATGCAGCTAGTTTTGGAGCAGAAAGTGCAGCCAACTGTCTGCCCAAGGATCAATACTTCTTTCCTTATGTCTCTCTCTGTCTCAGGAGATCACAGAAAAACTGGTGTATCAGAAGCCCGATGACCCTTTGCAGTTCATGTTGCTGCAGGTATGGTGTCTTGCTGGGTCTCAGCAGGAACTGTCTGTTAGGGGCACAGCAGAAAGCTAGCTTTGCTGAGCACACCGGAAACATGGTCAACCCATGACTATTTCTCTCACTGTGTGTCTGCTCACTTGGGAGGAGGAGAAGCACGGGGCAGGAGCAGAGTGTCTGGGGTGCAAGGGACCACCATGTGCTCTAAAAGGAGAAGGAGGGAGAGGTATGGGAGGGTGAGTGTGTGGAAGAGCCAGGTGTGGAGGGAGAAGGGGGTAAATGTGGCCTGGACAACTGTTATCTGAGAGGTGAGGGAAGCTTAGGGACAGAGATGGGATTCCTCTGTGTCTCTGTGACCCTTCTCCAGCTCCCTCTATCCCACACTGGGAGGGAACACTTCTCCTGCCCACACACCCCTGTTCAGGAGACCTGTCTCTGCTGATCCTGCAGGGTATTAAAACACAGGAAATCCTTTGGGAAAGGAGGAGGTTAGAGGAAAGAGAACAGACAGAGAAAGAGAGAGAACCTTTTCCTTCACTGCCCTCTAATCAGTCAGGGGAAGCACCACCTTTGTGATTGCTGCTGGGTCCATGCTGTACTGAATGCAGAAACAATGGCAAAGTCAGTTCTGGGCACAAGTGGTAAGCAATAAGCTCCCAAATGACCCTTTTCCTTTTGCCCAGGTACAATCTATGATAAATGCCAGGCAGGCAGAAATGGAGGGAATATTGGAGGAGAATGAAGATGCGGAGGTGTTTCTGGAAGAGGTCCTGTGCACTCCTTTTGACCCCTACTGACCTTGTCATTGTGGTGTTGCATGGGACCTTCACAGCACAATGCTTTTGTGGTCGTTGGCAGTAACTTGGAACAGGTCTGCTCGTATGTCTCTTTCCTGATTTTTCTGTTCTGTATGCTTGTGCTTCCCCTTGGGTTTAAATCCTGCTATCATTTATTGGTTTGGATGCATAAAGTCAAATCTCAAAGTGTGCATGGACCTGCATGCACATATGGCACATCTTGAAGGGGCAGGTCTGTTGAACTGCTGTGTGGTCTGTGCATACAAATGTATAATTACCACATGTTGGCCACCCCTAGACTCTGCTTTTCTGTGCAGAGAAACCTCACAGCTCAGACAATGCAAGCACAAAAGCAAGTGGAATTAAAAAGCAGCCCTAGACAACCCACAGTCCTCTATTTTTTTGTGCTGCATTGGTGGCTTACAGCTTCCAGCTATGCAGCAACACCAATGCCTATCTAATACTTTGAGAGGCTGGGTCTGTGGCTTTCCCACTGCACCCAGAGCTCCTCTGATGCAAGAAGCTGTCTCTCTGCCTCTTCCACACACTGAGTACAGCTGTCTTACCCTTAACAATCCCTGCTGAGTTCCAATCACTCTGCTTTTTGAGGTTGCCCTGCTTATATCATTGCAAGTACAGTGTATATTTTGATAACCAGAACAGAAAAGCAACAGTTGCACGCACCGTCTGTGGCTTCAGAAGACATTGTCACTCAGGAATGTGGGAAGTGAATAAAACTAAACCAACCAAAACCAATTTCCTGGTAGCCCAGGAAATTCAGAGTTAAGGTGCACTTTGCAAACACGCCTTTTGAACTGCTTTTGATTCTCAGAACACTTACAATCCTGATTCTCAAAACACTTACAATCCTGATTTTCATACTATCCAAGTGTTTGTTTCCACCCTATAAAGAAACTTTGTCTTTGTTTTTCTTGTCTCTTGCCTGAAGATTATTGAAAATGTGCAACAGAACATGCTGTTATTTTGGCTTCATTTAATGTGTGTGCGCAATAGATGCCAGAAAGTTTTTTGTCACTACAGACTTTTCTCTTTTTTTAGTCAAGTGCTTTAATTTCATGATGGATGGTAGTGTATTCCCAAATGACTGTCTCGATGGCTATGAAGAGAGCACCATAGAAACTTATCTTCCATCTATCTATTTTCAGCTAAAAGTCTGATGATTAGATTGAGTGACACTCAACAGCAGAGCTTGGGCCTGAGAAAAGTTGCCTTTCTATCTAAGATTCTCAAAAATGATAAGTTAACTCATGTGTTTCCAGGTTAAAGGCAGGTAAGCACCCCTGTCATTCATAAGGCAGGAAGGTTTTCAAGGTTATCGTGAGCCTAAAGGTCACTCAAGATTCAGATAAAATCTTCATGGGTTTTATAAGGGGTTTGATGTAGACTTAGACCTCTAGGTCCCACTAAAGCAGTGAGATGCTTTTGAAAACCCTGCTTTAGCAGCTGGAAGAATTGGACACTCAATGAAACAGAGAGACTGATTGTTTTTCAGCCTGATATATTTGTGATCAAGAATTCATAAGCAGCCCCATGCATAAATGCCCTGTGAACATAAGAGAAGCGCTAATGCACCTCTGTCAAACAGGTAATGCAAGGAAGATAGTGGCTGAAGCCTTTTCATCTCTGTGGTCACTTGTCAGCCTGTTTTCCCAAGAGATGGAGAAGTTGGTATGTCTTTGAATTTTGTTGTAGAACAGGATTAGGGTAGGTACTTTTGGGTACAGCCTTAGCTGTGAATTTCCTGCTTCTATCATTTGTGTATTGTATTTTGTTGTTCTGTCTTACTTATGAAAAACTTTTGACTTGTAATATGTTCTTGGGCTATAGGTGTATGCCCTCAACTTCATGTCAACATTAGAGGAGTTATACAAGGAAAGATCCTTAATTTCTCTTTCAGATAAGTTGAGGTGAGCTGGAAAGTAATCTTCTTACAGATGACAGAAGTTTTCCAACAAAGGCCCTACCCAGTGTTCCTCAGCAATCTCAGGGCCAAAACTTTCCTTTGGTGACCTGACCACCTTATCTCATGCTAACAAAGTTGCTGCGTGGTAGACCCAGTGCACATGTGAGAGAACAGCTGTCTTTTCTGTTTCTCAGGACTGAGGTCCCTCTCTTTGAGGAGCAGCAGTGGTATAGAAATGAATGAGGCTGTACTCAGGACAGTTGTGTGGGCCTGGAGTTGGCATGTGTAGCTGGCAAGAGACTGTGGAAGGCAGTAGGCCCATGGCAACCCTTCAGCTTTCACAGACTTAGGGGGAGAGTTGATCAGCTCTGAGCAAAGGCTTTGACCAGAAATCTTAGGGAACTTATCATGACCTGAGGAGAAATGTCACTTCCTTCTCCTCAAGTTCCTCAGATGATTGAATTGTATTTTGAATGGCATTTTTTTCAAGGAAAAAAGTCCAGGAACTTAGTTTTATGAAAACAAAAAAGTATCCCCCAGAAGGTGTGCAGATGTGTTTAAGCTAGTGCCACACAGCTGTCCTTTTTTATTTGCCTCAGAGTTTTGCTGAAAAATACACCTTAGCTCTAGAAAAATTCTACCTCACAAATGCACCACTGCTGTTTTTGTGTATGAAGGTTTTTCTGTGGTGAAGGGGAAAAGTGAGATTTAAAATGGAAAGACTTGTTGTAGTCTTAATTCCAGAGTCACTGTCCCTTTTCCATAATTTCTTTCCCAAACCATCGATCCATGTTTCTTCTTCATAAGTGGGCATTTATCAATATGACATTAAACTGTCATTAAATTTCTTGCCTTGGGTGCTCTGAAGGAATTAATGGTTCATTATGTGTAACTGAAACTATTCCATATAAGTCCTTATAGCACGCTAGTCACAGTATATTTGAATGCCCTCCAGTAGTGTGCTGAGCAACGTGACTAACATCTGTTGTTTGTTCTTTCTCCTCTCCATGAGGGAAATGTCTGTGCACTGAAGTGCATTCTTTTTAAAAGGGTGTTTTGTTTTTTTACCCACACCTGTGTATTGCTGTGTGCTTCTAATGGATAGGGATAGGTCATGGAGTGGAAGGTGGGAAGGTTGGATGTAGTTTGCAGTACCCAAGGGTGTTTCCTCTGTAGTTTGAGCTGGGCACTGAGAAAGTGCAGTATTTTCACATATGAGATTTTTTTTGCTGATCCATGGACTGGCACAGAAGCGTGACATCGAGTTGAAAGTGTACTTACTGTGAAATGGGTGTCTTGGATCAAAACATCCATTTCTTTTTCTGCCCTCTCTGTATGGAACTTAAAATGACTCAGATGCCCCAAGCAATACTAAAGTTGCCTGTGTACTGCCTCTAACCAGTGGAAAAAAAAAAGTTTAACTGTTGATTAAAGATCTTTTGAAAAGTTCACACAGACTCTGCTCTGCTTTCTTAGTTAGGCGGAGGGCACCGGCAGGATAGCTCTTCAATGGCCAGCTACTTATAGCATGAGACATTTCATTGTGACTCACTGGATATGAATCATTGCTACATAGCACCAATTTTAAGTTAGTTTAATGCCATTGATTTCAAAGTTTCACAATCATGTGAAACTTGAAGTAGGCAGCAGCAACTATTCAGAGCTTGCATGTCTGAAATGAAAGAAATTAACCTCTAGGTAAAGCCCGACAAAGAGCTAAGCTCAAGAGAGAGCTCAAGCTGAAGATGGGAGAATGTGAGAGTCCTTAGAAAGGGAATATACCAGGGCAAATTGATCAAACCCTGTCTGACATGCCTTCAGGTTGTATTCAAGGAAAACCTTCTCTTGACCACTCTTTCAGCCAGATGAAATGCGGAGGAAAAAGAAGCAACATTCCCCTAAGGTCAGGCATCAATATCCATGGCTGCATTCCTTTTTTAGGACTGCCTTCACGGACAACATTGATGTAACAGCATCACCAAAAGTTCACAGCCGTGCCTCAACATACACAAATGAAAAGGGGAACTTTGAGTTGTTGAGGTGACATGGGTTGGATGAATGGTCACTTGCCATCTTCTCCTAGGGAAACGTGGTGGGCTGGAATGTCACTGCAGAACAGCTGAAGTTAGGCAAAGCAATCCCAAGAGATTTCTACACACATAATTCAAGGCTGGAAACTGACTGTAGTCACTGTGGTAGTTGGTCTGTATTAGAAATGCCCACTATTAATGAATGGAGTGGCTCTTCCTTTTTCCCTCAAGGGTACCTGTATCTCCATTCCCCACGCAACTCTCACAGGTGGGAATGCCTCACTCTCCTTTGTCACAGACCTTGCTGCCTTTAGGCACTAGGAAAGCCATCTTCATGGCATATTCATCCAGGAATCGGGGGTAAACTTTCTATCAGTGCAGAAAACAGAAGAAACTGCTACTGTTTTTTCATAAACTGCAGTAAAATCATACAAAGGAAGAAACAAACTATGAGATGGACTTGCTTGCTTTTTTGTGGTGTTACTTTGAGACCAAAATTAGCCTCTTGTTCATTGTTGCTCATTAAAGTGACAAGAGATGGAGGAACATGGGGCTATACAGAGCCAGATTTATGAAGATGCAGAGCTTTCTAGTACAGTTCACAAATGTAGGCAATGTAGCTAAGGGAGTGCAATGCTCAGTTTACACTGGTTGTGAAAAATTCACTATAAACTTACAAGCCTTTAAGGCAAATTGTCTTACTTGGAATCACCTGGCCCAACACTTAAAAATCCTACTTACAAACTAGGAGGCAGGATCTGTATTTGGGAGTTTGCAAGAACAAGAGGTGACCTCTGTCCTTCCTCCTTTCCGTCCCTCAGTGTATCTTCTAGTATAAAACAGGAAACAGAGATGAATAAAGGTGTGGAATAGCATAACTGTTTGTTAACGGGAAAAATGCACATCATACCAGCCCTTGAAGAAAAAACAGTTCCCATCTTGAGGAGCTTTTGGTGTTTGGACAGATGAGTAGATATTAGGGAGAAGTCTATTAAATGCAGGTAAGTGGTCAGACAGCCAAAGTTTTTGAACAGTGACTCAAAGTTGCTTAAACACCGTGAACACCACAGGAGTCCCTTTAAAGAGCAGAGCAATGCCTGCTCTATCCCGCTATTGTTTACGCATCCCCTTGGGTCTAGCCTAATACCTGCCTCTTTGCAAGGAGGTTCAGGGAAGGACAGTGTTGCCAGTTTGCTGAAACCCCACAGCACTGAAAGCAAGGACTGCCTGTTGAAGAACCCAGCTTTTGGCCCTGTTGTTTGAATCCTTGGTAGCATAGCAGAGCTATCTTGACACACTCTTTGACAGTAGTATCATGCCATGACGTTGATATACATTTGAGATGGCAGATAGGAGTGCATATGGGAGAAGCTCAGCCTGTTGTTGGGAGCAATAGCTCCCTACTATTTGCTCTATTAGATGTCTAAATGTTTCCAAATGAAAAGCAAAGCCCTTTAGAAAGGTAAGAGCTGGATAGGGTCCAGCACAACTTGTAGATGGAACTACTTTTCGTTTCAGAAACCTCTTAGAAGTTGTTCATAAACCTTCCTGGCTTTTCAGAAATCCTGTGTTTAAAAATACAGTAGGTTAAGAAGTATCTTGAAAAAAAAGGGTGAAACTTAACCTTTCCCATGTGTGTCCATGAGAGGGCAGCACAGACCGGCTGAGCCTTCACTGAAGGCTATTAACAGGCAAGGAGACTAACTCCAGAATTTATATCCAGCCGTGGAGTAGATACAAGTAGAGGAGAAAAGATCCATGTAAAAGGCCTGGATGGCCCAAAGCACAGCTCCATCCATCGCCCACCTGAAACTGAAACCCAGGTACAGCTGGGTACAGGATTGACTGGGTCAAACCCCATGCGCATGACAGGGTCCGAGTCTCACAGACTTGTCAGGGAAGTTTCCAGTTAGTTACTGAAACTTTAAAAGAGAGTTTCAGTGGAAGAATATTGAACAGTGCCTGTAGTTCTGTCAAAGCAATGAGATGATGTGAGATATCAACCACACCCTTGCCAAGGCAGAGGCTGTCACCCCAGGAGTGCTATAAACTCGCCTAAGGCATGCATGCTATTTATTTCCATCCCAGTGCTCCTAAGCACCACAGCAGCCAACACCCCTCTGCTATTCCCCTTTTCTACTGCTGCCGAGACTCTTGCGATGCAGCTTGAACGTGACTGTCCTCCCTCTTTCTCCTGGGTACCGCAGCCCCCTGGCAAAGTGGGTGGTGAAGATGCTGAGATAAATCAGACATATGCTTGCAGCAGTTGGCTTGCAGCAAGCGTGTTGAAAGCTGGATAGTGACAGGCAACCGTATGTAGATGGCAGTGCTCCACTGCCAGCCCGTTACAGCCTCCCAGCTAATGCAGAAGAGGCAAGCGGGATGGGTTTGGGAGGAATGAGGTATCCCCAAACACCCTTCAATAATGAGTTGGAACAATCCATGTGAACAAATTTCCTTGGCCCCTTGCAAGCAAGCAGTAAAGGTCCCCAAACTAGACCTTTCTACCACGTTGTGGGTCATGACTGACACATGGCATTTTGGAGTAGAGGTTTTTAGCCATCAGCAAGAGCAATGCAGCCACCGGGTCCAGACAGAACAGCTTGTTCCCAGTCTGTTAGATAAAATTCAACTAAACCACCAGCACCAAAGGACCATCGCAGTGCCAAGGCCATTCAGGAGCTGGGACCACATCCTAACAGATATATCAGCGTTGACATATGCAGTCTTTCAGAGGCTAGAAAGCCCTTGAATTCACAACCAAGAGCAATAAGGAGACACTTTCCAGCAGACCTTCCCTGGACATTGTCAGCCTTTTAAAGGAGCTATCTAAAACAAAAGCTGAAAATTGGTGTTTTCTCAGAAGTCTTTTCTCCTGTTCTGTATTTTGCAAGATTCCAGAGAATCCTTTGCCCAGGCACAGTGAGATTTCTAACCTCCCTGTGGTCAGGCTCCTCTTCAGAGTGAACTGGCCTGCCCTCATCTGAAGATGAGATTCAAAAGGAAGCCACATCCCATTTACTGACACTTTTACACCATTGTTGTGGTTTAACCCACCCAGCAGCTAAACACCACACAGCCGCACGTTCACCACCCCCACCACCCCCCAGCGGGATGGGGGAGAGAATCAGAAGAGTGAAAGTGAGAAAACTCATGGGTTGAGATAAAGACAGTTTAATAGGTAAAGCAAAAGCTGTGCATGAAAGCAAAGCAAGACAAGGAATTCGTTCACTGCTTCCCCTGAGCAGGCAGGCGTTCAGCCGTCCCCAGGAAAGCAGGGCTCCATCGCATCCAACAGTTACTTAGGAATACAAATGCCATCACTCCGAACATCCCCCTTCCTTCTTCTTCCCCCAGCATGACATCATACAGTACGGAATATCCCTTTGGTCAGTTGGGATCAGCTGTCCCGGCTGTGTCCCCTCCCAACTCCTTGTGCACCCCCAGCCA
>VXBL01003159.1:504624-604701 GCA_013400195.1 Aramus guarauna
GTATCTTCTAGTATAAAACAGGAAACAGAGATGAATAAAGGTGTGGAATAGCATAACTGTTTGTTAACGGGAAAAATGCACATCATACCAGCCCTTGAAGAAAAAACAGTTCCCATCTTGAGGAGCTTTTGGTGTTTGGACAGATGAGTAGATATTAGGGAGAAGTCTATTAAATGCAGGTAAGTGGTCAGACAGCCAAAGTTTTTGAACAGTGACTCAAAGTTGCTTAAACACCGTGAACACCACAGGAGTCCCTTTAAAGAGCAGAGCAATGCCTGCTCTATCCCGCTATTGTTTACGCATCCCCTTGGGTCTAGCCTAATACCTGCCTCTTTGCAAGGAGGTTCAGGGAAGGACAGTGTTGCCAGTTTGCTGAAACCCCACAGCACTGAAAGCAAGGACTGCCTGTTGAAGAACCCAGCTTTTGGCCCTGTTGTTTGAATCCTTGGTAGCATAGCAGAGCTATCTTGACACACTCTTTGACAGTAGTATCATGCCATGACGTTGATATACATTTGAGATGGCAGATAGGAGTGCATATGGGAGAAGCTCAGCCTGTTGTTGGGAGCAATAGCTCCCTACTATTTGCTCTATTAGATGTCTAAATGTTTCCAAATGAAAAGCAAAGCCCTTTAGAAAGGTAAGAGCTGGATAGGGTCCAGCACAACTGTAGATGGAACTACTTTTCGTTTCAGAAACCTCTTAGAAGTTGTTCATAAACCTTCCTGGCTTTTCAGAAATCCTGTGTTTAAAAACACAGTAGGTTAAGAAGTATCTTGAAAAAAAAGGGTGAAACTTAACCTTTCCCATGTGTGTCCATGAGAGGGCAGCACAGACCGGCTGAGCCTTCACTGAAGGCTATTAACAGGCAAGGAGACTAACTCCAGAATTTATATCCAGCCGTGGAGTAGATACAAGTAGAGGAGAAAAGATCCATGTAAAAGGCCTGGATGGCCCAAAGCACAGCTCCATCCATCGCCCACCTGAAACTGAAACCCAGGTACAGCTGGGTACAGGATTGACTGGGTCAAACCCCATGCGCATGACAGGGTCCGAGTCTCACAGACTTGTCAGGGAAGTTTCCAGTTAGTTACTGAAACTTTAAAAGAGAGTTTCAGTGGAAGAATATTGAACAGTGCCTGTAGTTCTGTCAAAGCAATGAGATGATGTGAGATATCAACCACACCCTTGCCAAGGCAGAGGCTGTCACCCCAGGAGTGCTATAAACTCGCCTAAGGCATGCATGCTATTTATTTCCATCCCAGTGCTCCTAAGCACCACAGCAGCCAACACCCCTCTGCTATTCCCCTTTTCTACTGCTGCCGAGACTCTTGCGATGCAGCTTGAACGTGACTGTCCTCCCTCTTTCTCCTGGGTACCGCAGCCCCCTGGCAAAGTGGGTGGTGAAGATGCTGAGATAAATCAGACATATGCTTGCAGCAGTTGGCTTGCAGCAAGCGTGTTGAAAGCTGGATAGTGACAGGCAACCGTATGTAGATGGCAGTGCTCCACTGCCAGCCCGTTACAGCCTCCCAGCTAATGCAGAAGAGGCAAGCGGGATGGGTTTGGGAGGAATGAGGTATCCCCAAACACCCTTCAATAATGAGTTGGAACAATCCATGTGAACAAATTTCCTTGGCCCCTTGCAAGCAAGCAGTAAAGGTCCCCAAACTAGACCTTTCTACCACGTTGTGGGTCATGACTGACACATGGCATTTTGGAGTAGAGGTTTTTAGCCATCAGCAAGAGCAATGCAGCCACCGGGTCCAGACAGAACAGCTTGTTCCCAGTCTGTTAGATAAAATTCAACTAAACCACCAGCACCAAAGGACCATCGCAGTGCCAAGGCCATTCAGGAGCTGGGACCACATCCTAACAGATATATCAGCGTTGACATATGCAGTCTTTCAGAGGCTAGAAAGCCCTTGAATTCACAACCAAGAGCAATAAGGAGACACTTTCCAGCAGACCTTCCCTGGACATTGTCAGCCTTTTAAAGGAGCTATCTAAAACAAAAGCTGAAAATTGGTGTTTTCTCAGAAGTCTTTTCTCCTGTTCTGTATTTTGCAAGATTCCAGAGAATCCTTTGCCCAGGCACAGTGAGATTTCTAACCTCCCTGTGGTCAGGCTCCTCTTCAGAGTGAACTGGCCTGCCCTCATCTGAAGATGAGATTCAAAAGGAAGCCACATCCCATTTACTGACACTTTTACACCATTGTTGTGGTTTAACCCACCCAGCAGCTAAACACCACACAGCCGCACGTTCACCACCCCCACCACCCCCCAGCGGGATGGGGGAGAGAATCAGAAGAGTGAAAGTGAGAAAACTCATGGGTTGAGATAAAGACAGTTTAATAGGTAAAGCAAAAGCTGTGCATGAAAGCAAAGCAAGACAAGGAATTCGTTCACTGCTTCCCCTGAGCAGGCAGGCGTTCAGCCGTCCCCAGGAAAGCAGGGCTCCATCGCATCCAACAGTTACTTAGGAATACAAATGCCATCACTCCGAACATCCCCCTTCCTTCTTCTTCCCCCAGCATGACATCATACAGTACGGAATATCCCTTTGGTCAGTTGGGATCAGCTGTCCCGGCTGTGTCCCCTCCCAACTCCTTGTGCACCCCCAGCCTCCTTGCTGGTGGAGTGGTGTGAGAAGCAGAAAAGGCCTTGGCTCTGTGTAAGCACTGCTCAGCAATAACAAAAACATCCCTGTGCTATCAACACTTTTCGGCACAAATCCAAACCATAGCCCTGTGCTACGTACTATGAAAAAAAATAACTCTATCCCAGCCAAAACCAGCACAGCCATAAAGAGTGTTGGCCAGGGAGTGCCACTCTTGCAGGGCTTGGCTCCCCTTCCCTGCCAGGGGAAACTCCTGCCGGTGGGAGGGGAACCAGGGCAGGGCTTGACCTCAGGGCTCCCCCAGGCTCCTCCGTGCTTGCATTATCTTCTGGTCGCTGCGTGTACAAAATGTGACCTGTAGGTTGCTGAAAGACCTAGGTGAGATCAGTTGCTCTAAGATGCGGATATTTTGGTCTGGGTTTTTCTTTGCAGAAATTAGCCTCAGGCTTGTGATGAGGCTCTCCTATGAGTTTCCTTCATAGTCAGTAGAGGAAGAGAGGCATCCTTAGGGGGAGATTTAGACCCCAAATCTCTCTCAATATGTACAAGAAGGCACCCTGAGGGGCTTCTTTATGAACAGCAGTAGCAGCCAATAGATATTAGCCTTTATAAACATCCTCTATTTCTCTAAGCTTTTGGGTTGAGACCACTGAGTAAGGGAGCCATAGCAGCTGGCCTAATTGTTAGCAGTGGGGTATCCAGATTTAATTTGTTACTGCCTTTACCCACATGTGCAAATTTCGCTATGAGCACTAGCCCAAAACTCCCTGGGGAAGCAGTTCCCTGCCTGAACACAGTTCTTTACCAGACAGAGCAGCTTCCGCCAAGCTGTTTGTCCTTTCTGCTTGCTCGCTTGTTAGAAGGAGAAGAAACAGTCTCTTCTGAAAGGCTGAAAGTACAGATTTTGGTGCAATCACATGATTCCAGTAGCTTGGGCTTTATGCAAACACTCAAAATTGCAAGTCTTAACACCACCAAAATACAGCCATGGTTATAAGCCCATGAATAAAACTACCTTACAAAATTAGAAAAATAAGGTGTATCTCTCTCTTTCCCCAAAATATGAAGAAATCCCAGTCCTTGAGAGTGTGCTTTATAGCACTCTTCTTAGGAATGAAGAGTGCAATGCCATATTCATGGGTGGATTATGCATTGCCAAATGCAAAATACCAGGATCACCAGCATCACAAAGATGCCTGTATCTGGATTTTCTGTACCGCTCTTCACCAAGGTATCTGAGGTTTTAGAAAGAAGTTACTTACTGCATTCCACATTATACTAAATATATACATACAGTTCTGCTTTTCAGTCTATATGTTTGCAGGCTTAGCTGGAGCGGCTAGCCCAGTGACCGGGTGGTTTATCCTAACCCACTATAATTAGCCCATGGTTGTTGCTAACGGTATGCCATTTGTCTCCCCACACTCAGCACTGTTTGGTAAACAATTTCAGGCACAGAGCTGCTCTCTCCTGATCTCCCTAGGTGGTGTTCAGTTATTTATTCTCCGCACCCCGTAGTTATCCCTCTCTCGTGAGGCTGAGAGGTATAGAAGTAGCAAAAATGGACAAAAACATTGAAAGGGGGAGGGCAGCTGTAGCAAAAGCCACGACCTGGCTGGGGAGGCAGGAGGCAAGGCTGGCGAGAGGCCAGGCCAGCTGCAAACCCGAGGGGCACAGCAGACATCTGTCCCCCACCGCCCGCATCCTCGCTCCCCCGTCTGGATACTCCGAAACGGGAGAGGAGGCAGCCGTGAGGAATTCCCTTCTCCTCCGGGGAGGAGCTGGCTCCCAGCCACGGCACATGGAGGGCTTGGGCGGCAGGCGTGAGCCTCAAGCCCAAAATCTGACTGAAGGAAGGTAGGTTGAACTGTGGACTGGGAAGCAGCTGTTCGCAGCCCTCCTGGGAATGCGGGAGCAAAGCCGGGCGGCAGGAATTGGGGCTGGGGCTGCTGGCAGCAGTGCCCTCAGGGGGACGTTGCTGACCCAGCGGGTGAGGAGGGGGACTCTGCTGGAAAAGGCGGCAGCCCCTCCGCTCATGGGCAGCGCCTTTGCAGCGTGCCGCGGCAGGGATGCTCGGCTTCACTCCCGTCGGTGCTGCCGCGCACTGCTGCCATGTGCTAGAGGGATGATCATCAAAAATGTCACCCTCCCTGGGACAAACAGGACGTGTGTGTCAAGCTGAACCTGTGCACGGGCTCGGTCAACACTGCAGCCACACTGCTAGGGATGTGTGATTTCCTGAGTTCTCTCCCTTAACCATGAGATCTGATCTTCCCATGCAACGCTGCAAATGCAGTTAGGAGCCTCCTGTTCACGGATGGTAGTGGTTCCTGCGTGATGCCGGAATGAGGTGGTCACAAAAATTACTCCTGAGACACTGCTGCTTTGGCCATAACCTCCATGTATGATCTCCCTCTCACACTCTCTGTCTTAAATCACTACTTCCATACTATGAATAAAGGAAATTCAAAGGATGCAGGGATGTGAAAGAGTATTCTCAAAGGTTAGGAGCAAGGCCAGCCCATTGGAATTACCTACAGCATCTAATCAGCCCTTTTCAGCAGCTTTTTATCTCTTTGGGCATCCTCCAGCATCTCTCCCACGCCAATTTTGAAAAGCCATGGCACACTTAGTGACAGGCGTGTTCTCACATTGCCCTGTCACCCATAGAGCAAGTGATAGATCTCCAGAAAAATTTCATTTTCCACCTTCATCTGAAAATGGGCCAGGCTGTAGCCTCAGCATCTGACTGTGTCTCAGATGAGACCCTAAATTGCAGTGTGTCTTCACTCGCAAGCCATTACTTTGCCTTTAACATAGACACAACAGAGGTGTGCACACATGTGGACCAATGTCTGGATACACACGAGGAAAGCACATGCATGTGTGGATTTGTACGTGTACATATACATGTGTGCATACGCGTGGCTCGGTGAGGAGGTGTGTGCACTTGTGAGTCTCTAGCATTGGCAAGTGGCAGCGCTTGCACGAATGTCTGGCTACATAGAAGTGCTGGCACATCGTCATCAAAATATCCCAGCATGGATGCAGACCTACAGGGGAGGCTAAAGCAGCTGTAGCATCCCACTGGAAGTACCCATGGTGGCACCTGGCCTTCCCACCGCATGGTTTGTCAGCCCCACTGCACTCCCTTGCTCAGGCAAGGTCTGATCCTCTGCTCTGCACACAAATTCACGCAAACTCATAGTCTGCCCTTAATAACACACACCAAAAAAAAGAGCAGACAAAAAACCCATCCCAACTCTCTCTTTCCCAATACCAAATTTATCTCCAGATATCACCAAAAGCTAGTCTTACCCAGCTAAACAGCAAGCTGTTAGCAGCCAAGTGGTGATGGCGGTTCAGGACTGAACACCACCCTCCCCGGTTTTACCCACTCTTCCAGCCCCAGCGATGACTCATGCTAACACCCTTTTGCAGCTTCCCAGACTGAGCTACAGAGCAGCAAGAGCTCAGCTGCACCAGGGCTCTCTCCCAACAGCTGCTTTCAGTGCAAGATCATGGACTTCACTAACAGCTTCCCCTCCCTCTCTCCTCTTCGCTCATGTTCTTTTTCCAAATTAACATTTCCACGCTTGCTGCCTCTTCTCTCCTCCTGGGTGAGATATGGTGGAGCATGCTACCATGACAGGGCTTGTGGCTATCCACTGCCCCATGTCTTACCAGGCTGTGACACTCAGGACATGCGTCGCTTATCCCCCCCGCCACCTGCTCTCAACGTCCACCAGCGATGATGGGAGCCTGCCTTCCTAGACCCCAGCACACCAGTCAGTGTGAAATGCACTGCCAAAAGATGGGGCGGTGACCGCACCCAGATGGACTTCTCATGCTGTAGGGAGCACAAATAATGGGTGAGTAGGTAAGGGTTATTTAGGTCTAGACAAATCTGCATCCCTACTCTTGAGCACCCAAGTGACAAACTTCTTGACCCTGTCTACCAGATCAGGTTGGCTGCAATGGCTCCATCTTCTTTTGCTTATTGCTGTGATACCTCATGGAGCTGGAAATGACAAAAGTACTGTCCTTTTCTCAGGGTGAAATCCCATGGGTATTTCCTCAGGCAGCTGAATCTCTCTTCAGTTGTCTCCAGGTACCAAAGGGATCCATAAACCGTAAGAGGTGTTTCAGTTCTCACTGATTTCCTGCAAGATATTTGCAAGGATGGCTACCAAGGAGATATATATGTATTCTTTTGACGTTTGCTTTTGACTTGTGAAGAGCTCTAAAAACATGAAGATCCTTCCACCCTTCCCAAGCGCATTATTCATTTGGCTGGGTTTTGCACCAGCAGATGCAGAACACCGAGCACAAGCACCTGCGCTTTTGCCAGAGACTTGCTCAAGGCTCCAGTAAGGGGAACCATGACTTTTGGCAGACTTGTACTGGAATGGGTGAGGGAGACGGAAGTGAGAGACATTCCTTTTCTGCTGCGCTCCTCAGCCCCTCTCGGTTCATCACAGGCCAATTAATATATATGTCTGTGCTTATATATGTCTTTGCTTAGTCTTAATAAGACTGAATGTGTTAAAAATCCAGGGTGCCCGAGGAAATGCCATAGTCTCTCCTCTTTTCATGTTATCCACAGTGTCTTGCAGAGTAGCCAATGCCTACACTTCTGTGTCCAAAAAAAAAATCCCAAACTAAAATTGTTACCGACGGATCCAACCCAAACCACTGGATTTTCCCCCTGCAACGTAATTAAATGAAAACATTAAAATTCATTTACTCTCTTTTTTCTAGTCAGTACATTTTTCTTACACCTGTGTTCAAACAGCAGCCCAGCAATCCTAATATTTGTATTTACGTCCTTCCAACTTGCCCACCCTCTTTAAAGTTCAAGTATCTCGTATGAGTGAGTCATTCATCCACCCTTTCGAGAGTATAATAATAGAAATTCTTTAAAGCTTTGTATTTTCGGCACAACGGCATTCTGATACGATCTAAGGATCGCAGAGACACCCTCCAGTCCCACGATGACTGGGGAACAGGTTTGGCTAGAAAAAAAGTTTTCCTCATGTGATGGGCACCCTACCAATCACACAGCACTTTCGTCCAGCAACCTGGGCTCTTTAAAACCCAGCGCAGGTGGGAGAAAGGGAGTTTTTCAGCTTTGCAGGTGGGTCGGGATTTCTGCTGCGAAGCATCACGAGAAGAGAAGGGTGAGTGCCTTGCTTTGGTCATCGTCTTCCTCTTAATGAGGCATGTGAGCAATAAGTGTCTGTTAGGAGAAAAGGAAGCTTTTATGTTCAATGTTTTTTATTTTAGTCTCTTGGCTGTGTTTAGTATGTGGGAGTCTGGTACCTACATAAGTTTAACTGCAGAAGATCATTAAATATTTCATTTTTCTTACCTCAGGCTGTGTCTTCTCTATGGCTGTTTTAATTTGTTTCATATTTTTCTCCTAAAGACTGGGGAGGAGGGAGTGGAAAAATTAAATCTGTCGCAAATATATCTGAGCGTAAAAAAAAAAAAAAAAAATTGTTACCGAGAAAGATGAATCCTGTAATTCCTCCTCACTTGTGAAAATAGGAAAGGCAAAAAAAACCCCCTAACAACTCATTTTGGCTGTGCTAAACCAATGAGGGAGAGAGGAAAAACCTACCTCCCAGCTCTATTTCCGAGGTAATTATGCTTGATAATAATTTACCAGCCACTCCACTATTCACGCAGGCTTCATTTCATAGCAATCTCTCTCAAAAGGAAACTCAATTAGTCTCTGACCCCTGCTTGAGGTTGAGCTTTGTTTTTGCTTTATTTTTTCTCCTTTGGTAGCACAAAATAACTGGCTGGCTCTTCCTTTCCTGAGTGTGGTTGAGTCCTGGTGCACAAGCTGTTCCCTGTCAGAGGCCGCTGCCTTTCGGGGCAGGTGGGGCAACGGGGAAGTCCAGCGGGGCAGGAGGAGTCTGTGGTTTTGTGTGCGCTGGAGGTGTTTTCTTTAAAATAAGTAAATGAATGATGAATTGACACTTGTAAAGCATTTGTCCAAGCAATTCATCAATAACATATTTAATTGCATCCTCTTAAAACCTGTATAACTCCGAAGATGTCCCAAGCGCTCGGAAACTACCTTCTTTTTAAGTCCCTTAGGGGCTAAATTTTCCTCTAAAGCAAGTTAAAAATAAAAAAAAGAAAAAAGAAAAAAGAAAAAAAGTAGGTTTATTGCTGTCTGGCCCCTCAAGCCTCAATGAGAGACAAAGAGCTTACAGCAGGTCAGGGTCTGGGCAGGTCCGTGGAGGCTTCCCACGGCACCAGCACCGGCACTGGCATGGCACCTCCAGCAGCGGTTCCACCCCGCTGGCTTCCCTCCACCAGCGCCCCAGCCCCAGCCCAGGCATCTCGCTGCTGCCTGTAGAGACACGCTCTCCAGCCGGGGCCGGGTGAGCGCAAGGGGCAGGAGGTGTGGTGCTCGGGCTTCTGCACCAGAGGGGGGGTATGGGCAAGGACCAGGTTTCTGCCGTTGAACGGCTGGGTTTGTTTAGTTGCGCTCAAGCGGCGCAGAGCCCTTCAGCCAAGGCATGCGGAGCCCATGAGTAATAAAACAAATGCGTCCCTTGTCTCTGCTTCCTTACGCCAGGGGATGAGAATGCAACGCCCTGCACAGGGGTGCTGAAGCAAAGCGGGGTAGCAAGGGGTGAGGTGAAGCCCCTGTAAATACCACTACCACACTGAGAGACCTTCAAGAGCAGAGTGTAGAAACAAATGATGGTCACAGGGATGTTTTTGGGCATCCCTTGGTCACAGTGCCATGACTCCACCTTGACAACTGGCACAAAACACAAGGCAATCAAAATACGACCCGCTTCTGCGTGGGGCAATGCCAAACCAATTCTTACCCATTGGCTTTTTGGGCTAGAGATGCAGTAGGACTAGGCTAAGCAGGGGGAATTCATCTGTAAGGCCACTGAAATCATGTCCCAATCTATAAAAAGAGGGTGTAGAAGCTTCAAAAGATCAACCAGCCCAATGTGCGTGAAGGATGCACAACAGAGACTGAATCCTGCTTGAGTCCAGGAACTGCTCCAAGCAGGGCTTCCTTTGAAAGCCTGTATGGGGCTGTTACCTAAAATACAAGGGCAGAAGCCAGCCTCTGCAGAAAGGAGCTTCTTTTTTGGCTCCCAGAGCCATACTGCAGGTCTCACAGAGCTACTGTGAGTATAGAAAGGGAGGAGAGGTCAAGAAAGCTCCAAGGACATGGCAATAACAGATCTGTCTGCAACTTGTGGAGGAACAGGGGGAGGCAGGGCTACCACTGCTCCTGAGCTCTGACAGGCTCAGCTGGACTCCCATGAGTGTCGGGAGTGTTTTGTTGGAATGAGGGGAAGGAGAGGGGAGAAATTGCAGTCTGGGTTGTGACCAGGGCATAAAGAAGAGGAAGAAGGATGTGCTTCAGGAAGGACGTAGGGTTTTGGGGTACAATGGGAGCAAGAGACACTTTTCCAAAGCTTCTTGGAGCATGGAGCAAAGTCTGTGGTAGTGATAATTGAATACATGGGACCTAGATGGTCATGGCTATATTGCAAGGTACCCGGAATGTGCTAAGGAACACCAGGTCTACACAAGCTTAAGGCTGAAATGCTAGGACCTGGCCACCTTCTTGTGTGGAGATTTTGGATAACGGTTGCAGCTGAAGCTCCGATTTCCTCAGGGGTTTACCTGAAGGCTCAGGAAACTCCATTTGGGTCATAAAACTAATCTTAACCAGCCTGCAAAGAAGGGTCCTCTACCTCCAAACTGATTTGTGTCCGCAGGCAGGAGCTGCTGGCACCTGTCTCTCTGTGGTCTGGGAGGAGGACTGACTACCAGTGTCACACCCCATGGGTGGTTGTGAGTCATACCTGCATGCAGCTTGCCTCAGGCAAGCCGGCCAAGGTTTGCCTCATGCCTCTGTAGTCATGCACCTGCGTCAAGTGCTGTGCAAGTTGCTCTTGCGTAACACAGCTTACCTCTGAGGCGTGAGGAGTGGGCAGTAGATGGAAAGCCCCAGATCTCCTGCACATTCTCCTCTGGAGCGTGTTGGAGGGTCAGCTCTCCAGCTGCCCAGGTGTTGTCACAGCCTTGCAGCACCTCCCCAGTGTCTCATTCATGATGCTAATACTAGACCCTCTATGGCAGAGAAGGAGCCAGATGAGGGGTTGCTACAAGTGGCACAGGGGAATGAAGTGAACACCAAGAAACTGACTCCCTTGGTGCTGATCACTTGGAGGCAGAGGGAGAATTTCATACTAATATGGCAACATCATTACAGTATTCATTTTTAGGTCTACAGTAAAGGCTTTTCTTTCCTTTTTCCTGTTTCCAGACTCTCTGATTCCCCCTGCCCTGGAATTCCATTGGTCTTAGGTAAGGTACTGGAGAGCATTAGGTTGCCTAGGAAGCTTGCCACTCTCCAGCTGATATCCATGTGGTGGTGACCATGTCCAGCTTTCCTCCCAGCTATAATAGCCTAGGAGATGGGCTTGCCCCAAGAGAAGAGGTTTGCTTTCTTAGGCTGGCATGCCTGCAGTAATACCTGCCCAAGGAGAGGTAAGAGCGAGCCAAGTCCTGCCTGCCAGGGAGGAGAAGAAAGCAAGCTTGTGGGAAGGAAAGCACACAGGCTGGGTGGACAACCCGCGTACAAGGTGTGAGTGAGACACTGCAGGGGGTCTATAGGAGAGAAAGGGAGGGAGAAAGAGGTTTCTGTATTGTTAAGGACAAGGTTGTGACCTTGTTAATCACACTTGGTGTGATCTGTCATGCTAGCCGCATGGCACACTCAACTCTGCTACCTACATGGCAGCTGGAGCAGACCTGCTTTTACATGTAGTAGCCAGAGTTCATGTGCCTGCAACTGAGCAGAGGACCTTTCCTTGTTTTTGGACTGCTCTCTGACTTGTGATGTCTATTAGCTGGCAATAATTAAAGGCTTTTCTAAAATCTCTGGCGTTTGCAGCATGAAAATCCATGAGGCAGGCAGTGGTCTCTACAGCTTTCAGATGACTAGAGGACCAGAGGACTTCTTACCTTGGAAATAATGGCCATCCCCACTCAGGCTATCATGCGAAAATACTGATATGCTCTGCTGCTGGTATAATGGTGAGAGCACTGGAGATCTCTCCATGCCTAACCTTCAAGCCACTGCAGACAGGGTCGTAGGAAATTCTGGTTTTCCCTCTGTCACTTCTAGAAGTCCTGCCTACCCTAAAAGGGCAGCTGCTGAGGGGGCTGAAGGTGTCATTGTTAGAGACGTCCCACAGTTACCTGTTCCTCAGGAAACTCCCCTTCACTGACATCTGTGTCTGCTCTTATTTTCCAACAGCTTCTTTGAAGAATCCCAGAGTCAGTAACCCCAGCAAGAGAAGAAACTAGTGCTGGTACTCTGGCAGAAAAGGGGTTGTTCAAGCTGCTTTTCCTGTTTTCTGTTCAAGTTGGGCCCACTTCAGCCTTTCTTTCACAACTTCTATTTTCTTAACCACTCAGCAAATGCAGCTGTCTCGGGGTTGGGGCTTTTTCCCTTCCCCCTCTCCACACGCACGCGCGCTCCGTCCCTTTGAAAGAAGGCCTTGGTCGGTGCTGGCATCTGGGCTTGTTTCTCCAAGAGGTCTCACACCTCTGACTAGTGCCTTTATGCCGCTGTCTCTGGAAGGAGATGAATTCGACGTGGGGCGCCCAGCCCCAGCCTGCAGGATATAGCGCTCTCAGGAATTTGGTGGGAATGCTAGTTGGCCTGGCTCCCGTCAGCCAGCTGCAGACTGAGCTGCTCCCTCCCTCCCTCGCACCTGACTGGGAATGGGGGGCCCAGCTCCAGTTCCTGGCATGGGTGTGAGATGGGGCTACCCTTAGCAAGGTGCTGCCAAAGCTGTGCACCGTAGGTACGTGTGTAGGATACAGCTAAAGCGCTGCAGTTACCAGTTTGATCCCGTGGTAGTGCTGGTCAAAATGAAACAGCCAGTGGAGTGGGTAGCATATCCTGGGGTAAAACTGGCTCCTTTGGAAGAGGAGCGAGGTGAGGGCACTGAACTTGTCCCCTGTCCATCCAGGTGTAGCTGATGTTTCTAGCCAGGTGGAAATGCAACACCCATGAGCTGAGGTTTGCATGGGTGCTGCTGTTGTGATGATGAAAACCCTACCCAAAAGGGAGCTGAAGACACTGGCTGCCCCCAGAGTCATTCCAATCTTCTGTAGCTCAAGTATCAGGGAGAGTTTGACTTACCAGGTCACACCTGGGGAAGTTTCTCTTCTGAAACTGCTATGAAGCAAGGGGTGGAAGGCATACAGACAAGCTGGCAGGTTCTGTCTATCCTTCTACTCCAGGATAATTTCTATGTCTGAGTGACGCGTATTGTACTGGTCTAACTGAAGACTCTCTTTGTTTTTTCCCAGGCTGCATGAAGAATTGAAGATGGCAAAAAGTAATAATGGCGTACGCATCTTGCAGGGTCTATTAGTCTTTGGAAATGTGGTCATTGGGGTAAGTGATGTGGGACAAGTACGGGCAGAGGTTTCCTTCCAGTATGACACTTCTTAAAACAGCAGTTCCCAGCCAAGAAATCCCTCTTCACTTGTGAAGTCCTTGTGTAAGCAGATCAGTAAAGTGTGAGAGGAAGGGTAAAGGAGAGTTGTGCTAGCTGATCAGTTGGGCAGGGAGAGGACAGCAAGGGACGGCAGGGGCTGATCCACAAGAGCAACATGAGTTCTAGGGGAAGAGTCCTTGCTGCTGATCAACATCTTTCCAGCCACATCCCTCTATATAGTGATGGGAAAGGTTCCGTTAATTCTTTCTTAGCATCCTCAAGTCTTAGGCCTAATCTCTCAGGTCTAGGCTGGATGAGCTTTGCCTGCAGTTCATCTGTGAAGGCACAATACAAGAGATTGTAGAGTTGAGCAGAGGAAGAGTTGAGTAGCTCCTGTTTGGCAGGAAGTTGAATAAAAGGAAAGCGGTCTCCATCTTTTTCTGTGTCTGCTTTTTCTTTGGGGAAGCTTGATCTAATGGATTTCCTGAACTTGCGTTTCTCAGATGTGTGGCATTGCCCTGACAGCAGAGTGCATCTTCTTTGTGTCCGATCCCCATGGTCTCTACCCTCTTCTGGAAGCCACAGAAAACGATGACATCTATGCTGCTGCCTGGATTGGCATCTTTGTTGGTTTTGCACTCTTTGCTCTGTCTATACTTGGTATCATTGGAGTCATTAAGTCCAGCAGGACCTTGCTGCTGGTGGTAAGTGTAGCAAAGTTTGCCTATCTATTGCTGCCAAACTGAAAAAAAAAAAAAATGTCACCTTAGTTTCCCTGCTCACCTTGGTAATCACCCACTGAGCAAAGACAGCTTTTATGAGTGATAAGAAGCCAAAAGTTCTGCTTGATCATGGCTGTGGTGTCCCACAAGGCGAGTCCTGTGAGGACACATGCATGAGAAGCTCCAGAACCAGGTTGAGGGAATTAATGGTGATAGCCACAATGGAGGTTTAAGATGACTGGCTTGATCTTCACCTTGCCCTGAAGCAATGCAGAAGCACTTGTGCAATCAGATGTAGCTTGTTTGTGGTTTAGATCCTTGTTTCTCCCCACCCCTTGCTGCCTTTCATCTGTCATATACCATTCAGTTTAGGAGCTGATAAGTAATGACTGCTGTACAAGGTATTAGTATATGTTAGTAAACCAAATATGGGTGCAATTGAGAACATTAGACATCAGCAGGCAGGCAGAAATTACAGGGGTGGGGACAGAGAGCTTTGGATAAGCCAAGGACAATGGTAAGATGTGAACAAATCTCTGGACAATTTCTTACTTAGCCCTTTAGGTTGGCAGTTGCAAAACTTAATTGGTGCTTGCATTAACGAAGGGTAGAGCCAAAAACTCTTGGATTAATGTGAGATGGCAGGGTGTCCTTTTTAAAGAAAAGACACTTAGAGATCAGAACTCTTGTGCCAGGAAATTTGTCAGCAAACAGCTGAGGGAAGAGAATTCCCCTAACTCTGAATTTTGGTGTCTTGGCTGAAACCCAAGGCTGTGGTATAGGAGATAAGAGAGGGTACAAGGGGCAGAAGCTGGGGTAAGAAGGAAACAAATGCATTGAATCTGAGAAGAACATTATAAAATGTAAGAGGAGAAGTAGAGACACAAGAACTCCGAGGGGAATATGGGAAAGGTTAAAGGAATTATACTGAGAATTATAATGAGAGACGATATTCAGCATGTCTTCATGAAGGATCTTTGCTCACAAAGTAGGAGTGCTGAGGAAATCTGATGGTGCAAAATCAGGGGGGATCTGAACAACATCCTAAATTTCACCTTCTCTTTCCCCAAAGTACAAGCTCCCCTGCTAGAAGTGAACAGCTTCTTCTGGAAAAGCTTATACCTGGCAAGTGGAAGTGGAGGGAGGAGACATGGCACAAGCATAAGTTGCCAATGAGATGCAACAAAGAAAAGGGCAAATGTTATTCTAGGACATATCAGTCAAAGTATTTTCCACAGAGGCAGGGTGGTATTAATGCCATGAGGTTCTGATGAAATCTTGTCCGTGAGATGGAGAACAATTCCAGTCATACACCTTCAAGACAGCAGACAGCAAACTGAAACAAGCACGGGGAAGGGCTACATAAATGTTCAGGGGCATGGAGAGGATTGAGGAGACTGGGATAGCCTGGCCTCCTTTGCCTTGAGCAGGGTTTCAAGCTTAATCTTGAAAAAAAATGCCTAACTATATCTCCAAGAGCTAACTCTGCTGTCTGTCTCCCACAGTATATTATTCTGATGCTGATCACTTATGCATTTGAAATGGCTTCTTGCATCACAGCAGCAACTCATCGAGACTTCGTGAGTATTCCTTTTCTCATGCATTCTTGCAACTGCGCTGGGAAACGTGGCAGTTCTAAGGCACATGGTGGTCCTGTTCAGTGTAGTACATGGCCTGTGTACAGTGCTGAGGAAATCTGATGGTGCAAAATCAGGGGGGATCTGAACAACATCCTAAATGTACAGTGTAAACTCAAAGGACTACTGCTGAGTTAGAATAAGACCCCACAAGGAAAGTCGCCAATGTCATTATTCTAATCACAGAAATAACTTTGTTCTTTTTTAACGTATTTTTTTTCTTTTTAACATTTTAAAATGTTTACAATCTTGTAGTTAAGGGTTTAATGGTGTGGGTTAGCTGAATCAACAATACAGTGTTTAGTCTTTCAGCTACAGACTGATTAATCTATCGTACATGCAGAAACCAAATCTTCAGCAGTGCCTCAGGCAGTATTACTAGTGAAGGAAAGATTACATGAGATTACATGGGTTATTGGAGATATTGGTAGGGAGGGAAAGGACTTGTGGTGCTTTAGTCCCAAGCAACGTATCAAATGTAAGCCATAGCACATCTCCTGTGACCTGACATCTGGTACACCTTGCTTAAGAGTCATGCTCAAGATATATGTCTTTGTTGCTCCTGCTCCTCAAATCCTGCTCTTTATTCTCCTGTGTGTAAAACTGGGGGAGAAGCAGCATTCCTGTTCTCCAGCAGGACACTGAAATGAGCAAACAAACCCACCCCAAATAACCCTCTATTTGCTTCACATGGCCACTTATTTACATAGTTCCCGCATTCTTCTTTGTGTTTTTTGTTTTGTTTTTTTTTTTTGCTGTAGCTCACTCCGAATCTCTTCCTGAAGCAAATGCTGGAGAGATATGAGAAGTCAGAGACAGAAAATAACAATGACAAATGGATGACTGAAGGGGTCACAAAGACATGGAATAAACTCATGCTTCAGGTAATAATAACACTGAAAACTCTCACTAATTACTAAATGCTCTGCAGCCCAGGAATTTCAAGTCCTACTTGGGGCTGCTCGGTAATAAAGAGGATGGCATCTGCCTTGAACCTTAGAGAAAGTCCTGCCACACTCCCCGTTTTGCTCATTTATCAGATGGCAGACTGTCAAAGGCAGGCACTTCAAAAATCTCTCCCATAAATCTGTGGTTAATGCCTAACCAGCCATGTACAGGATCCAGCAGTGTGCAGGGCTGTGACCTGGGCCCATAAAGACCGTTCCCTTCTCTCGCCCCACAGAACCAGTGCTGCGGGGTGCGAGGCCCCTCCGACTGGCAGGAGTACACATCTGCCTTCCGCATCACGCACAACGACGCCGACTTCCCTTGGCCACGCAATTGCTGTGTCTTGGATGCCCAAGGTTCTCCTGTCAACCTTGATGGCTGCAAGCTTGGTGTTCCCGGCTACTATAACAGCAACGTAAGATCATCTCTGCTTTTTCCAGTTAACATATGTGGGTCAAAAGTGCCTTGCTGGAAGGGAAGGAAACAGTGAATAGCTTTCCTCCTCCACTGTAAGCTGCAGGTGTTCAAAAGCTTTCTGGAGGAGAAGCAATGTCTATAGGGTCCTGGCCATGTTGCTAAACACAGGATAGGTTGTAATACAGGCTTTCCTGATGGAGAGAGAACTATTAAGAAAACTCTCCCAATGCCACCAGTAAGAAGTGGCATCTCCGACATGTAGATGGACAGGAGCTAAATCAACTTAGCCCAAAGATGAGTGCATACAATATGAGTGAGCAAGTCAGCATTCTCCTCTTCAAGCTAGAACTTTTCAGTAGGACATCTTTGTCCTATTCGAAGAGATTGCTGGGTCATGAGCATCAACTTCTTCACTGGCAAGCACTTCTAGAAAGCGTTCAAGCTTCCAAATTTGCCTGCAGCTTCTTGATTCTGGAACAACTCTGTGTTGGCTATGTTTTGTTATATATGTATACTTGGCAAGTGGATGGCACAGGAAATTGTCCTTGAAGTGTCTGAGATGGGTCTACAACAGCGTAGCTCTGGTTTGTCTTCTTGAGACCCTGTGAGCCACCCAAATTGCAATAGGAGAAGAGCATGCCACCTCCGTCTCTCTCAGAGGTGGATAAGCTTGTTGCCTTGAGGAACAAGCTCACAGCTGGTGTTGATTCATTCACGGTTGTCTTACAGGGTTGTTATGATGCTATTTCTGGGCCAATGAACACACATGCCTGGGGTGTTGCCTGGTTTGGTTTTGCCATCCTCTGCTGGACTGTGAGTACTTAATATTTGCCTTTATTTCCTCTTCTCTTTTCTTGCTATTCCACACCCAGTTCGGTGGAGGTGGATAACAAGACTGAGGCATTTAAAATGTCTGTGGATTATAGTTATTCATTCGTCATCAATCTGCCTGTAGCCTAGGCTACATTTGCAAGTTCCCCTCCATTCTGGCTTCCACAGGTGAGGAGCTAGATGGCCTTCGAGCATTCTGTGGCCTGCTGCCACTTCTGCAATACAACATAGCAAATACAGCTTGCAGATACTTGTTTGTGAAGGGTATTGGATCATCTAAACAGTAATCATGACAGATAATTCAGTTTCTAGTTCAAAGACTTTGTATGAGTGTTTTAAGTACTCAGGGTTCAGCAGCTTCATGACAGATCATACCCAGCAAGCTGAGTGATCCAGTCAAATAGTTATGGTTGCACGTATCTTCCTTCTTCACTGTGAAGATTCTGTGCAGATAAAGCTGCTTTAAGCTTCCTCTGCCTGAGCAGACTTTGCTTATCAAGAATTTCTGTTGCTCTCTCCTACCAGTATGACTAAAGGGGGCTGGGGGAGAGGTGGGGAGAAAGAAATGAGGAGCAGAGAAGCTTAGTAGTCTTGTCGTTTCAGTTCTGCGTCCTCCTCGGTACCATGTTCTACTGGAGCAGAATTGAATACTGAAGGCCCGGTGTCCTTAGCGCTGTTCTGAAGCACCGTGTGAAACTCCATTCATTCGTCTCCTGCTCCATTCTGCCATGGAGGATTTGAAGTTTTCCCACTACCTCTCCCATATATACTTTTGCCCCTCCAAAAACTTGACACACAGACCTGATGACGCCAGGAAAGAATCTTCTTCTCCCTTCTTTGCCCCTTGTTCTGCAGCCTTAATGCCTCCTGCCTTGAGGCACGATCCTTCTTTTGCTGTGAAAGAAATCCTTGGAGCATAAGATTAAAAGTGATCTGATTTGTTCTGTGATGATATCAGAAAGGAAAATGTCCATATACACCTGCTCCAGAAAAAATGTGTCTCTAAAACTAGGTTGAATGTAAAATCATAATGCTAAAGTCTCCAGTAAGGGCTATGTGAGCAAAACTGTAACCTACTGTGACCAATAAAGATGGATGCTGCAAGGGAGAAGACTGCAGACCTCTCTAATACATTTTATCGTTCAACTTCTGTTCCTGGTCTCTGTCACCCCTTGCCTTAGAATAAGGCAGATTCTCTAAGAGTTTAAGTGTGTCAGCAGTAAAGACGTGTCACAGATAAAAAGTCTGGTGCTAGTCAAGCCCAATAAAAGGCTAGCTCACTCCTCAGCAATATGCTGCCTACATTCAAGCCTACCTCCTGTCACTGATGAAACTACTGCATGTGCTCCTGCCTTCAGAAGTGACAGTCCAGGAAAAGCTCCACTTGCTAACAAGCGACTCCTTCAAAAAACCTGTTACGTGCTTCACACTAAATTTCACACATCTACGGGCTAGAGTGCGTGCAGAATACAAGGGGTCCTGTGTTGTAGCTGGCTTTGCAAAAGTGGCTGTCCCACGCCGCTAGGTTACCATGCCTCTTGCTGCAGCTACCTTCATGTATATGGTCACATCCCCTCTGTACTTCCCCTTCCACATCCCCGAATCAGGTAGCACAAAAGGCAAATAATGCCAACAAGTAACTCTTGTGAAAAATGCAAGCAAGGCACTAACTGAACCAAATCCAGTCCTTGCATCAGCAGTTAGAGTTCTCATTCAGTTCAATAGAGGCTGTTTACTTTGGCCCAGACTAATCCCGTGTCTGTCCTAGTGAAGGCTTCAGTATTTACATGTGTCTTGCAAAATATGCTCCTGTATAGAGTGTTGTAAGGTAAAGCCTGTTCCTAAGGTGTACTGGTTCAGCTCCTGACACTTGCCGGCTGCCTTGATTCTTTGGTTTTGTATCTTCACCAAAATACTAATTAAAAAGAAGTGGAAGTGAAACTTTTTTCTTGTTCAAGATTGTGTATTTGGGAAGGGGAGATGCTAAAGGTCTGTATCTGGGACATCTGGGGAGCGCAACGACAAGTTTTAAAGTCCCGTAACCCCATCCTGAAGACCAGAGTACAAAGCATGGTGAAACTCTTTTTTGTGCAAACTTTTTTTGTGAAACTCGAGGACATGGACAGACCATGGGGACTGTGTATGAAAGTGGTCTGGGTTTGGTTTTTAATTATTCGTGTGTGTGCGTGCACACGTGCATATGTTGCTGAAAGCTACAATAAGACCTAAATCCAAAGAAATCTAAAGAGAATCGGTGTCTGCCTAAGTTAGGCAGCAATAGCAAAGACTCGGTTCTGTGCTACGTACTGTGAACTGCAGACCCCGGCCACCTGCAACAGCAGAGAGGAGAGAAATGGGGGAGGAGGGACGGTGCAGACGCACTGCCTCTGTCCTTGCTTGGCCAAACCTCTCCAATAACTCCTCAGTGATGGCAGCCTTCGTGGATAGCTGCACACCTGCGTAAAGGTGTCTTGCTCAAGTTATTTCTGAAACTCGGGTAGCTCTGCAAATGGGTGAAACAACTGGCTATGCGACTTTCTAGAGACTAGCAAGGCCTTCTGCATACAGATGTGGCTGGAAATATGGCCTGTAGGAAACTTATGACCACAGAAGCAGGTCATTTCAAATATTACTTTCTCCTCTGGTCTTTTGTTTCAGACCCAGAGGTCTCTTCCTTCCTGCTACATCTAAATGTGGTGTGATCATAGCATTGCACTCAATATAGAGAAAATGCTGCAGAGGAACTGAGACTACTTTGGATGGACTATTGCAGTATTAACTGCTCCAACCAGTTGCAAATGATACCATTGACGTATTGCATAAACGGCAGTTTAAGCCAATTAAGTTTGGATTCTTCTAATTTGCCTTCTGCTTCCTGAGCTCTTGCCTCACGTGGCACATTATGATTTATATTTTGTAAAAATAAAAGCTGTGGTGGTTCTATGCAGAAGTGCCAAGCATGCCACAATGCAAACAGAAAAACCCAGCTTTGTCCGCCTGAACTAAGGAGGAAGAAGAGGACTGGACTGATGGCAGAATGATGTTGAGCAGGCTCATGAAAAATCCTGCACAGCTTTTTCTGGTTTTTCAGCTTCTGAAGGTTGATTCCAATCTCTGCAAGTTTCCTACCTGGGATGCCAGGGGAGGGTGAGGAAAGGATGGAGTCCATGACAAGAATGGCGGTGAACGGGTTCATGTGTTGGCTGAGGCTTGTAAAGAAATCCTGGTCATTCTCAGCTGTTTGGATTGCTGCCTGAAGGTATGGATGTAATGTATGTGGTCTTCAGAGCAGGCAATGTGCACAGATGCATGAAAACTGCTAGACTGAGACAGGATAAAGAAAAAAATTCTCCAGGTGGAAGCTGTGTGGTTTGTTTGCAGATTTGCTCAGAGTATTTCTTCTCTGTAGGTGTGAATATTCATAGTTCTCTCTTAGTAAAAAGAAAAAGTGTGTTTCAATTCTCCCACAGAGTTACCAACTGTATTTTTTGATTATTAATTTATTGTAATATTCCCAGCTCTGAGAAATCAGGGTCTTGCTGAGTAACTTCTTCTGTTCATACTTGACAGAGCAGCATGGCCTCCAAGCCAACAAGAATCCCACACCCTCAGCTGCTCCCCTCCCGTACGCACACAAGCATAACCTGTCATCTTTCACGTTGTTGAATGTTCGTAGCTGGCAGTGCTGAAGGTCTCTGTTCCTTCAGGCAATTTGGAAATGTGGGGCTGCCTTTGCGTGTTTTGTGCCTTGCCCTCGTTTTTGCAACAGGCTTTCCTACCCCTTCCTCCTTTCCCCTCACTTCTTCTTCTGCATGAGATCTCTTTGCACAGACTCCGTCAGTCCTTATTTCTCTTTACCTTGCTGTTACAGCTACAACATGCAATGCCCACTACATGCCGTGCTTGTATCTGGCTACCCACCTCACTGCAAAAACCAGCACCAGGCTGTCGGTGGTATTTGCTATCCTCTGACTCAAGACAATTTATTCCCCATCCTGCTCACTGCCCTGGTGTCTTAATTTTTCACATTCTTTATGACAGGGATTCGTGCCAAGCAAATGTTTATTGGGACCAAGAATGACCTAAAACTAGCTCATAAATGAAGTCTCTTTCTCCCACCCCTTGGCAGCCCTGCCCTCTTTGGCAACTGGGGAAAGCCTCTGCAACGTCTGGTATGCTGGGAACCTCCTGCAAGGACTCTCCCTGTAATGTCAGGCATCTATCTTTAGGAGATCCAACTGCATGAGGAGTTGAGGATGACTGCTGAGGGTTTATCCTCAACAGGAAAAAAGGTGAGGGTGTTTCTGACTGCGTTAGCTTGCACACGAGGTGAAATTCCAGCATAGGCAAGGTCATCTGCTGTTCTTCACGTTCACTAGTTGAGATAAATTCTGCAAGAGAGCTATGGGATGAGCAGTGAGCTGCTCTCACTACCCACGGCTGTTATTGACTGTGAGTGAATGCAGGACTGAAAACCTTCCCTCTCTCTATTTTTTCCAAAGCAATGCTCACCTTTAGCGGGGTACTTTGGCTGGCACAGAGGCTGGAGAAGGTAAAGATAAGCCACTTCAAATGATCTCTGCAAATAACCAACCTAGTCTTTTCAATCTCTCTTCTGCATCCACTGCCTGACCCTTGGTGTTTAAAGCCAATTATCTCACAATACCAAAAAAAAAAGAAAAAAAAAAAAAAAAGTGAATAAAGCAGTTTGTGAACACCTATTTTTTTCTGATCTAAACTTCCTTCTGAAACTTATGAAGGAGGAGGAAAAGAAGAAGCTACCTGATATTTTTTAGACTGCTTCAACTTTATCTTATGGATAGGTTTTGTTTGTGTTTTGTTTTTGTTTTTGTTTTTGTTTTTGTTTTTGTTTTTTGGGTTTTACTTATCTGGAAACTTTCCCTGTTTAATAATCATCATGTGTGTTATTCTCCTTTCTCCAGCTCTGGTTGTTCCCATGTTCCTGTTCCTTGTGGTTCATTCTTAAGCAGCTACGAAGTTTTCTTTGAAGTCATTTCCTTTCACTGAATTCAACTATTTCCTGGTCTTTTCAGATAAGGGATTTAAATAATAGAGAGATATGTGCTCCCTGTAGCAGATGTGCTATGGGAGAAAATAGGTCCAGTTTTAAGATGGATCTGGATCCAAAGCGCACAACGTAATTCCTATAAATTTTCTAGACTTGCAAAACTTAGTTCATTTCGCACTGCAGTTTGCAAATAAGACATGAGAAAATAGCTACCTTTTTTTATTATGGCATGAACCAAACATTCTTGTTTTAGCACTCATACTCTATCTAACTTTTGGGGGCATCAGGACTTGCCCAAGTCTGAGCTTCACAGCTTCCATTCATTTCTAATCCTTAACTCTGAAACTGTTCATTTACCCTTGTGGTGAGACATGTTCTTTGAAAAGTTTATCCTGCTCAGATGGAAAATTAACTCAGAGATCACACCGCCTTTCTCTGTCTTGGCCATTATGATCCTGTTATTTTTGCTGTTGTTGGTGCCTCATGCCAGCTTGGCCTAAGTATCCTTCACTGGGCTAAGTTTCCTTCCCTGAAGTGTCTGCGTTCCCTTTGCTGCCAGTTGACCTTCAGCTCCATCCAGTGGGATACCAGCTAGATGTCCTGATGCCCATAGCTGCTGAAGTCCTGTGTTTCAAGGAGGATGCATGAGACACCGGTATCAAATGTTCTTTGGTGCTGGCTTAGATTTTTTCCTGGTTAACAGCCAGTTTGGGAACTTGCTTAATTCTGATTTTGGCTTAGCTGAAAGTATCCAAGATGTTACAGCTGTTGCTTCCAATACAACCTACACAGATGATTGCCCTGAGTCAGACTTTCAAATTCACAGTGATGGGAAAGCAGGCAAATGAAATTGGGTGAAATTGTGTTCAAGCACTTCCATGTGTTGAAGCACCCTGATTTAGGGCACGGTGCTGAGTGGAGCATGACTAGGTCTGCAGTGTGTCTTTCGCTTTATTTTCACAACCATGGGAATGCTGGGGGGGGCAGTTCGAGATTCTCCTCTTGTCTTACGGCCAAGTCATTGCTAGACTCTGTGGCACAAAGAATACAAAAATATTGTTTCTTGTACAGCACTAATAATTGGCTATGGCTAACAACAATTCCTGAGTTCAACAAACATGGTTTTCTCTCTCACTTTGTGTGCCAGTTGCCATGGTAAGCAGGAAGCACAACCCAGGCATTTTCCTAAAGGGAAATTGAAGTCATGAAGGAGGTAGGAAAAGGAGTCAAGCCCTGAATTCAGCTGCTGAGTAGGAAAAAAAAAGTATTTCATTTAACCTAATGATTCTTCTGTTTTTTAGGGAGAACAAAGAGCAGGCTGAACTGCAGATATGCCCACTGAGGCTACAACCACAAGAACCCCTATCTTTTTTTTTCTTTTCTTCTTTTTAATTCCCCACGGTAGAATAACAGGCAGATACTAATAGTATTCACTTCCATGCTACAGCTCAGAGATTGGACCAACGAGGGCACTGCAAAAATCCAGATAACCAGGAAACTTAATTCATAATATTTTTAAGTTCTTGCTTGTCCTTTACAAATCAACAGAAGTGCACAGATGATGCACCAGAGGCTTCAGAGTAACTTCTCTGTTCCATCTTTGCCTCCCCTCTACAAGCACCGGGATCCCAAATTATTTCTGTACTCTACTCTGCACTGCTGTACATTATCACAGGCAAGGCAGAATTCTGCAGGAGATGTGCTAAATGGGAGGACGTGGTTGTGCATTACTGGTAGCCTGGTAGACGTAGAAATTGTAAGAAAAAAAAGATTAATTTTACCCTTTGAAAATTTAAAGCATTTCAGATAATAGTAATTCTACAGAAGTCTCCAAGCTCTCGCTTCAGAGCTGCAGAGCAGCTGCAGCCCTCATAAGTTCCAATCAGAAAAGTGTGTGATCAGACCTTAACCTTCATCCCCACAGTCAAAACCCAAACACAACTTAGTGCCCTGGCTACTCACACAACAAAAAAAGGGCTCAAACTCCATGTCAGAGGAAGACAAATGCATTTGCACTGCATTCATAAACCAAATCCAGGAAAAAGAAAATGTTCCAAAACATCACTAAGGCACAGGCCTGTTTTTATAAAAACTCCAGTTTAATCTCATGGCTGAGACCTGGCAAAACATCTTTCTTTTGTGGCTGTTGTTTTTCTTTCCTTTTTTAAAGCAATAAGGCACAAAGGCAGGCAAGTCCACACAGAGAACAAAGCTTAACAAAAATACAATCCATCAGAGCTAGCAAGAGAAATAATCACAAACCAGGGCCAGTGGGATGGGGACAGTCCTTTTCACAGTGTCTGACTTCCAGCCCTTCCCTTGACCTGGCAGCAAGTAAAGGGGACCAGTGCCTGCAAGAACAAGATCTAAGGTCTGGGCTGCTGCATGGAGCCCTCAGGAAGCTCTTGCCTCCTGACATCCTTTCTTCCCAGGGCTGTTAAAGTCCTGCTACGTCTCCATTTGGACTCAGTGGCAAGCCTTCCATTCCTTGCTTGGAGCAGAATTAGTTATCACCAAGCCTTTACATCAGTTAGGAGCAAGCAAAAGCTAAACCAAATAGGGATCAGCTACAGCTTCTTTCCCACCCCTAGAGGTTGAGAGAAGCAAAAGGGACAACTGCAAAACCTGGGCATGCTTGAAAGGTAACATATGCTCCAGTAGATTGTTTGCATTTTCAAGGACTGGGGAAAAGCTTGTGGTGGAAAGCCGTATCAGTACTTGCACTGTGGTCTCCCCTGATCTTGTCCCCCCTTTACCAGGACAAGATCCGGCTCAGGAAGGCAGATTCAGGCCTTCTGCCTATCAGAGATTAGACAGAACTAATTAGCTTCTCCTCTGTGGGCAAAAAGCCAGCTGATCTCACACACTCAGTGCTACAAGAGTTGCAGCAGAAAAGTTCCATGCATCAGCCCAAGTTTCACAGATGTGCAGGATTCTATTTAGGCAATTCCTTCATTTTAATTACATTTCCTTTTTAATATATTTATATAGAATGTTCTTTTATTTATATATATATATATATATAAATTTAACACAATATTCACCACTACAGGCATTTCAGAATTCATAAAGAAAGAAAAAAAGACTTTGATTGCACCATTTGGACTCTGGATGAGGGAAAATGTTGCAGGGCTTTATCTCTAATACAGACCTAAATTCCTCTGAAGCTCTAAAGGTGAAAAAAGATGTGCTTCAGTCTGTCTGGAGTCATAGCATGGGATGGACAGCCCAGAGGAATGTGGTTTATAAGGTGAAATACATTCTTCATTTCTGTTTACTCTCCTACCAGTAAGGCAGCTCCCACATGAGTTAACATTGTCCACGTCCCTCCTTCCCATCAGGGGATTCTCAACTTTGCCAGCCCAACCATTTCACTCTGAGCTACACTTAACAGAAGCTGCACAAAATCCCTGACTACATGGGAAGAACAAGTGAAATTGAGTCACTTGTCTCCCATTGGTAAAAGTCCACAAGCAACACATGCTGGTGATACCATATCGTGACTGAGACTGGGGCCACCTGCAAACTTGGGAATAGCCTTTACACTCTTCACAGTCTCAGGGGAATCGAAACATGCTGCAGGATCCCTGAAATGATCCTTGTAGAGCTGCAAATGATATGCCAGTCTATTTAGGAAGGTCCTCTCCATAATGCCAAGAACTGAGATTTAGCTCTGCTGCACACAAAACTTCAAAATCTGGGCCAGACCCATCTCCCATAAATCTGATCTATCCCTCTCCATAATGCTTCACAGAAAAACAAACTCAAAACCAAGCAAAAAAGCCTCAAATCCTTTCTTAAAGTCTCTAGAGTTGCAGGGTTGTGCTGGAGGGCAGGAGTTTGGTACCCACAATGTACCACTGCAAAACCCTGACCTTCAGAAGAGCTTCCAGTCTCAGGTTCAGTCTGCTGCTACAGGGTGGCAGAGGACAACCTATAGGCTCTGAAGCAAAGATGACATCATGATTGACCCTGAAGCCGACCTCAGGAATGGCTTAGAAAAGTTTGATCTCAGGAAATTCCAACCACATCATCAGCACCATTCGATGGGAGACGGCTTCTATCCTCTGGCTTTGTCCCACTATCAAGCTCCGGTCCTTGAAGCTGACTGCCACTGCCAGTATCAACACGGATCCATCATCAAGCATTACAAACTCTGCAAAAGTCTGAGTCTGGAGTTGGGAATGGTGGCACCTGTGCAGTCGTGCTCCTTGCAACTAAGCTAGTACTCTCAGCTCTGCAGGATCTGGGGCTTTATCTCAGCGCTCTTGATACAAGCCCACCTGTGACAATAGAGCTATAGTGATGTGCCTGCATTAAGCCCACTTGGCTAGGCTCTTGGAAGTTTGATGGATCAACTGAAGGCTGGAGAGGAAATTGTAGACAGAGATGGGATCAAGCTACAAAATAGAGATGTCATTACAGAATGTCTGCTTAATTAAAACCCAGGACCTGGATCTGAGCTCAAATTCTGAAGCACCTTGAAAAAGTATAGTCTGGATACAGATTTTAGTTGAGGCTGATCTTTAATATTAAGTAAAGATTTCTAATAATTTTCTCTTGCAGGAGTTTCACCACTTATGCCAAAAGCGCTATTACTTACTGGAACGCTGTGAGGAGTTGAGACATTGTATTATATACAAATTGCCAGACCTCATTTCTTGTTCATAGATCAGCTTATACGAGAATAAGGAGGGGGAAGAAAAAAAAAAAACAAACCAAAAAACTATTTTAAGGTTCCAAGGTTTCATCACATTTTCTTTTTCTTTTGATATATTACTTTGCGAGCTCTGCTGGCTCCATTCCAGATGCCTTGGCAGTCAAAACTTCTAGGAACTGAGAGAATATAAATCCCTGCCCAAAGTAAACTATTTTGTCAATGCCAAAAAACCTGGGCATCATTTCCACAACTTTTGCTTTCTGTAAAGCCTTACCACAATACCTCGTATCACACCTTCCCAAGTCATTTGCCATTACCCCAGCCATGGTGGTGAAAAGCTTTCCCACGAGGCAGTTAGAAAAGGCATTTGGGTGCCATGTAAATGCAGCGCAGACCTGTGCTAACTATGAGGAGCATGGAGGACTGGCAATCCCCTAGTTTTAATGAGAGGCTGCCCAGGCATCTTATGGTCTGGGAGGAGGGTAATACAATTCTCATGAAGCTGCATATTCTGGACCTGCCATCCACGGTTTGCCCAGGTAAAGCATGGACTGACACCTGTGAAAGAACATGGACCTGAACAAGAACTCCAGGATCTCGTCTGGTTTAATATTCTACCTCAACAAAACTGACAGCACAGACTTAGTTCTCTGCTCTGTTCCCTCTTATATGGTGTAATGCACAAGTGAGGAGTACAATGGGGAGGATAAAAGACTGCAAATGGTGACAAGGAAAAGTCCCCTTGTTTTTTCACACTTCCTTTAGATATTGCAGGAGAAAATTCTGCTGAAGATATATTCCTTGCATTTTCTGGGCCCAGAACTTCTCAGAAGTACTCTGGCATCTCTTCCCTTTAGCAATCAAAGAGTGCAGAGAAAGCACCATACAGACTCTGGGCCCTCCAGCCACAATGGCACTAATTAAGTGACACATTCAGCACAGACCAGGAGCTCATGGGTTGAGTTTGCTAACAATTTGAAAATGCCAGTAGTTCAGAAAAAAAGCCCTAAACATACATCCATTGGGAAATTCTGACTGACACTCATTGTGGTGGCTATAGCAGTTCCTACCAGATGCTCAGTTACTGCTTAAACTATAGCCCATAATATCCATCCAAGGGCCTACAAACTCAGACATTTCCATGAATGATGGCCCCTGCAAGCATCATTACGGGGACAATCTCAGTGCTGGCAGCAACACTTGTGTTCCCATCTACTCTGTAGTCACTAGTGACACTTAAATTAGAGACAGCATGGGCTGTACCTGACTTTGCAATCGCCCACGGTCACATACCAGGCAATAGATGAGCCTGTGGTGAACGTAGAGTTAGAGGCTTTATAAAGGAAGCTTTAATTCTATTCCCACAGCAGCTGTTGCTTATATGAACATGTATTTGCCTGTAACAATAATGGCCCTTCAGGAGAGAGCTTAATTAACTTCAAATTCCCCTCTCAGGACATTGTTCATGATTTGTTCCGCGGTCCCACGAATCATCCTCTTTACCATACTCTTAATCAATCTGAAAGCACTGAGGGTCAGGGAGGTGACAACCAGCCACACTCTCAAAGAAACAGTGTAAAATCACAAGGAGAGGAAGTTTGAAGGAAGAAGAAGCACCTGGGGACATGCCACACGGTGGCAATGAAAGACCAAGGGTCAAAGATATGTCAGTCAAGGTGCAAGAGAGCAATAGCCCAAGGACATGCAGATCAGAAGATCCTCCTGCTTTTCTCTGCTGTTGGCAGTGTGGAGCACAGCTGGAGACAGTTGCAGAGGTGTCATCTGGCTTTAAGCAACGATGAAAATAGTTGATACTGGCCTTTGTTATGACCGTATCTTTGCTTTCATTGATACCAGCCTGAGCAGCCTCTATCGCTGGACAACCAGCGCAGTCATTCCCCAGCCACACGGATCTTGTCTGCCCAAGGAAGGTGTGGCTGAGCACAACAAAACTCATAAGCAGGACTTGGAAGATTAAAAGAAGAACTCGGTATTTTCTGTCCAGCTACTTTCATTCCAGCCTTTGCACATGCTGGAAAGAGCACACCTTTGATGCAAGGGCAGAGCTGGAGGCAGCACCTTCAGGTTGTACATTTGTCATTGGAACATCCTTGAGGGTCTCACACCCTGTGTGACTTGCTCATGCCAGCATCGCCCTCCTCTTCAGCTATCCCCAGCCTCCTGCACTATTTACACTGTCTAAATCAGACAACAGAGATGGATAGGCATGGTCCTTCTCTGCTGGCTGGGAAACAATGGAAGGAGGTCCCAAACCTGAGGACTTATCTCCTCAGCAGATGTTGTGCCCCTGCACCCTGGGCTGCAGTGCTTTGGAACAGTGTTTCCTCCCACCCCTATTTTCAAATTACGCCAGGATTTATTTTTCCTTTTTTCCATAGGGAGGATGAGACTTTCACAGGGCTTGTTAGATAATATGTGTAGGAAATGCAAGTTCCCTAGGACTGGCTTACAAAAAAAAAGCAGACAGTGAGGGACTAGGCAGGGGTGAGAAAGGAAAGGAAAAGCAAGACAAAAAGACTATGACTCTCTGCAGCAAAATGCTTTGCAGGTAACCGTAAAGGATTCAGGTCCATCTTGCACAGAATAGTTATAACAACAGCAAAATGGCAACAGAGATTGGACACTACCATCCCATCCACCACGGAAAAGGAATAACAGAGGCAGTTGCTATTCGATCTGCCTCCCACTTCGTCCATCCAGAATCACAGAGCGCCTCTGGGGCTGGTAAAAGCAGCTGGTGGAGGTCTCCAGTCTCTGGCCATTCTTGGGGATGGTCATTTTGTTCCGCAGTGTCACCCCCTCAGGCGTTGTCCACGAAGTCTCAGACAGATCACCACAAATGGGGCTCGAAGACGTGGTCTGAGTGGGGCTCCTTATGGGTGATAACAGCACCCTGGAGTCTGCTGAAGAGGAGGGGTGGTCCATAATGGGGAAAGGGGGACTGAAGAGAATCAGACTCTGGGGCCTGCCAGGCCTAGATCTATAGGAAGGCTTGGAGAACCCTGATGGCCTCTCCATCTTTGAGGACTGTGGATTATCTCCAGCTGTCTCCCCCTCAGAGGTGCGCTTTCGGCGGAGAACAGGGGCATCCAGAGCAGGGTAATGACTGGACTGAGATGGCTCCAGTGGAGAGCCAAGGCTGCTGTGCCAAGGACAGGCTGAGTCCTTTTGAGCTGGGTCACTGTTTTCTTTCTCTGCTTTGGCTTTCTTCTCTGTCAGCGGGCTCTTGGGGGCCTCCAAGTGACTCCATGCCACCCTTTGATTCTGCCTGATGGCCTGCTTGGCTTCTGCTTCCTTCTTCTCGGCTGGTGGAGTGGTGTTCTGAGCCTGCAGGGGCTGGGGGATCTGGGTGTACTGAATCTTGGGCGGTATCACAGGCACCGCTCTAGCCTGGCACATCTTAATCATGAAGGAGGTCCTGACCGCGGACACACTGACAGGGGCAGAGTTACGACGGCCAGTGGTGGCATGGGCCACTGCCAGGTAATCCAAGTCTAGATCCACATGGGCATTGAAATGAGACCCCCAGGGAACGCCTTTACTGGCAGCAGGGCAGGTAGTTGGCAGGGATGGGACAGAATCACTGCTTTTTACTTCCTTCTGCCCACACAGGAGGTTCCCAGGGGCAGAGGGCATGGACAGGCTCTCGAATGTGAAGAAATCTGAGGTTGGGAGGAGTGAATCTAAGTTGAGGGACGATGGCCTAGTCTTCACTTTGCGAGGTGTTTCTTCACCTTTATTACACAGCTGTGACTCAGTGGCAGAGCATAATGCTTTGGGAACAGTCTCTCCTCCCAGGGCAGTGTCCTGAGACACAGATAATTCCTCCTTTGTGTTATTTACCTGTGAAGAACTGTCTGGTCTATTTTGGTATTGTAAAGACAGCTCAAGCTTTGAGCTCCAAGGGTTTTCTTTGCTCGCATCCAGTTTCTTTTCCTCTGGCTCTGAAAGAGGGATTCTGGATGGTCCTTCTTTCTCAGCTGGTGCTTCCTTCCTGCTGAGGGGGTACCTCAGCTCCTCAGGTTTTGAAGGTTCTTCTGGAGGATTTGTGACATTCTCATCTTGCTTAGCTTTGCCCAAACTAGAGGGGGAGATGGGTTGTTTTTTGGGCAGTTCACAAGTCACTGGCAGAATGTCACTGCATAGTGTCTGCTGGTCAGTGGCATCTATGAAAGAGAATGGGATAGTCCACAGACTCATCACCGTATCTTTACTGTCCAGGGAGAGGCTGCGACTGAATCGTGGTCTGAGAGAAAGGCCTGTCTCTGCTCTCTGGCTCTGTGGCTGAAACTCCTGTATCATCTTCTCCTGAATGTCCTTAAAGGTGGGGGAATGGAGTGGGCTCGTAACCCACTGGTGATCTTCCCATGGCTCCACAAGTTCTAAGCTCTGCACATTATCTGTCCAGGTATCCTCATCATCCTGGTCACCAGCATCATGAGTTCTGCTGACAGCATTGCCCTCCTTCAGCTCCTGGATTCCAGCTCCACTCAGTGCCTTGGAGGACGATGTGTCCCTTTCATCAGCAGTCATTATCTCAGGCTTCTCCCTCTGAGTGTGGACTCTGGTAAGACCATCCTTTTGCCCCTGCAGCTGGCAAGTGCTATCTTTTTCTCTTCCTAACTCTGGACATGCTCCTTTGGAACAAGAAAATACATTGCTTGGGGCAACCTCATTAAATTCTGATTGACTGTGAAGCTCCCAGTCCAGGGGAGGAGTGAGACATTCACTCCTGCTGTCCACCACTGGGTGGTGATTCTTTGGAGCAGCTTTGCCAGTTGGAAGAGTATCCAGTTTGGGTAGGGCTGAAGCACAGCTCTGCTGTGCAACCACATCAGACTCGCATTTGTGGAGGCTGTCTTGTTGTTCCATGCTGGTGGCACCAAATAAAGGCACCTGAGTTGTTATCTCTGGTGTTCTGCTTGCAGATTTCTGCTCAGACAGTGTTGGACTCTGCCCTGGGCCAGCAGAAGAACTATCTGTTTGTACTGAAGAAGAGGATTCAGAAATTAGTCCTGTCTTGGGGACAGTTGCTGGCAAGAGCAAGAGTTCCTCTTCAGGTTCGATAATTTTCAGTTCCTGCTGTATCTCTGGCCACAGCGGTTCTAGAAGGGCATTCGCAGGGTCCTCCTCAGTCTGAAAAAACAGAAGAAATATCATGACCTGGCAGCTCAAAACCTACCAGTAAATACCCTTCCATTTTCCTCAAACAGCCCTCTTAGAACAGACAGGTTACTGGATGAGTACACTCATGGGTACAGAAACACAGACATGCAAGGAAGGAACTATGTCTATAAACAAGTGGGTTTATGTAGGAGAAGATCTGAGGTGCAGCCAAAATGAGGCCTGGACAGATGTACTGAAAGGGTGAGGTGAATGAGTAGCTGGAATTTCTCAGCCCGCTTCTCAGCTCTTCCCATTCAGGCTCACTTGGCCTTGCCAGAGGATCTGCATTCCCAAATTGCACATGAACTGGAATGAATAATCTCTTCAAGGAGATATGCCAACAGATCTTTAAATAGCTGTCCAGATGAGTATCGCTGTAAGAAACTTGGTGAAAAAGCTCTGCAAGAGATACAGAGGAGGCAAAAATAATAATAATTTAAAAATAGTGTGTAGAGAATGGAAGAAAAAAGGACTGTTCAGGCTGTCCAGAACAAATGGGACAGGAAACATAGAAGGGGAATTCAGGGACCATGGGTCAAAATGCTCAGACATCTGACCAGTCTCACATCTGGAGAGTCTCAGAGCAGACAGATTGTACTGACTGCAATTGTATAGTTACAGGAAAAGAAGACTGAAAGGGGACAGTAGGGAGTTGTGTAAAGGTAAATCACCACATGGTGATGTGGACAGAAGTGAAATCAACCGTGGTCAATACTTGACCCTGCTTAGCCTAGGTCGTAGACTGAGTTTTCGTGACTACAGACACACAATGAAACTTTAAAAAATCTCCCAGTCACCACCATGAGATTGTCCCCCATCTTTTTTCTCATGCCTTCTGCCTTACCACATCTTTTAAGTGTGACCCTTCTGCTGTCTTAGCTGTCTCGATCTCCTGCTGGCCACAGCTGTCTTCTGAGGAGACATCCTTCATCTTGAGCTGTCCTTGCTCTGCCTTGTCTGCAGGGAGCAGCCCCGTATGAACCTCTGAGGCTGGTGCTTGTTCCAAGGTGGGACTCTGCTCTGAGGCCTGCCGGGGGTTGCTGGTGCTGCTTGTGCAGCTGCTTTGCCCACATAACGTCTCCTGATTTTCTGCTGCTGGCTGTGGAGTTTCTAACGACTCGGGTTTCCGGGCTGCCACCAGCTCCTCCGAGTGAGAGCCTGGATCAGAAACACAAATGAATGATGCAACCACTTGTGAATGAAAACATGTGCCCTGAGACAAAGTGGTGCTGTTTCAACCCAATGCCAACTAGTGAATTTAAAGAGCTACCTCTGGGCATGACAGGACGTTGCTGGGAGGGCACCCACCTCCCCAGTCTCGTTACTGCAAGAAGCATCAACCTGACCTGCTACCATCAACACCCACCCTCCCACAGCTTGGTCTCTTTCCTGCCACCAGAGCAGGCTGGATCAACCTCCACACTACTGAGCTGCAGATCACCTCCAGCAGCCTGACAGAGGCTCCACTTTCCCCTCCTTAACACGCTTTTACCTCTGGATGCTGACGCTGGCAGGGTGGGCCCTGGCTGTTTCTCCTTCCGCTCCGGTGCCTGCTCTGTCCTCGTGTGGGTCCCCGCTTCCAGGGCGGAGGGGCTGGTGCTCTCGGCCACCAGGGAAGACAGCTCCTCTAGGCTGGAGAGGGAAAGCTTCTCCTTGGCGGGCACACGGCAGGGAGTGCTGTTGGTGCTGATGACTGCGGATACCCTCAGTGGGACAGAGACGGCGAAAGGCTCTGAGATGTTCAGGGCTTTTCTCTGGTGACGGGGTGAGGCCTCCAAGGGAAAGAGGCTGCTTGGGAAGCCTGACTTGGCAGCTGTTTCAGAGGTGTAGAACATGCGGCCGCCTTTGGGACAAGTCTGCTCATTTTCAGCATCCTCTGCTGCCCGGAAGACCTTCAACTGCTCAGGGGGTGACTTTGCCTGTGGTGTGCGGGGAGGGCCTTTCTCCCCACTCAGCTCTGAACTTCCTTTGGCCCCCATGGCAGATCCTTCCCGCTCCCACTCATTCTCCTTACTGAGGTCATATGAGCTGCCTGTGCCTCCTGTCCGTATCTTCATCACCGGAACAAAAAAACCTCCAGTAGTCACTGTCCGTTTGAATCTGCTCTTTTCATCCTCCCCTAAAGATGGGACAATAGGAGGAATTCAGTGGGAAGCAAAGCACTAGCAAATAACCTTCCTCTGTCAGTCCTCCTCAGTCCCTCCAGGGATGAATCCTGCCCTGGTGCACACCCACATTTCCCCAGAGAGATGGGGACAGCAGGCACTGAAGACCTTGCAGGCTCCATCCCTGGGGACTCCTTCAAACTGGGCAAGCAGATCTGGATAGGACCTGGAAATTGCCTAAGACTTTTGTTATAGAGGCCTCTCTCAATCAGATGCAGCCAAGTCTAGTGCTAGTGTGCATTGCCGACTATGATAACAGCTCCAGGCTTTGTTGGCTTATTGCAAGCACTTTTCACTTATGAATGGGAATTTTGTGCCCAGAATAACCAACAATGAAATTGAAGCAATCTTACTGCTAATAAAGGTGCAGCTAGGCATGCTGGTAACTCTCAGGTGCATGCACCGACATAAAAGACACAGAAAAGGGTTAAAAATGCATGCACGCAGAGGAGAGGGCACATTAGCGGCCATGGCATAAGCACACAAAGACACATAACTCAGTGAGATAGGCAAAGGAACTGACCGCTGCATCCATGCAAGCACAGGGGAAAGCTGAGAATGCAGAGGTGCAATTCACCCTTACAGTACAGGCTATTGATGTCTTACCTTCCACTGGCAGGGAACACAGTGAGTCCATGCTCTTCGCAGGCCGAATAGTTGCTTTTTCTGTGGAAAATGAGTTTTAGAAGCAGGCTTCAGATCCTGTGGCTTTGCAGGTTTCAGCCCATAAAGACCAAAGGCTACATATAGACGGGCATGCCAGGCAGACATCAAAGTTATTTTCCATTTCCAAGCATTCCCCCTCTGTATCTACACCATGCGGCTTATTACCCACAACACTTGTCCACACAGCTGGGGATCTGCTAGCGCTAACAACAGCTTTGCACCTGCCGGACATGTGGAGAGCTATACTTAACCCAGCCAGTCAACACCATCTCCGCTGCGAAGCACTTAAGCATCCCCAAAGCTGTTATGCGCCACTGCCCTCCCCAGTGAAGTCAGGCTATTGGTTGTGGGAACTTTTTGACTAAACTGACATAAATGCCTTCTCACCTCTCATTCCTGATAGCAAATGTTAGGTTATTTTTACGTTGCACTCCCAGGCTCTTTTCCTGGTATAAGCGTACCCTGCCTCCAGCAAGCACTCTGGGAAATTTATGAGGGCAGTAATCCTGGTCATCCTTGCTGGACTTGCTTGTCCAGAAACAAGCTGCCATTTGTCACCAGACACTCTACAAGTCTGTTCCTCTGAGAGGTTTTGGAACCATGGAGCTGTTACCGCTCTGAAAAGAGTAGATGGGCGGAATGTAGCTGGCAAGGAAGACAAGTTCGTCTCTGGCAGCGCAAAAAGGGTCCATGGAGCTCTGGAAAATGTCCGGGAGCAAAGTTTGCTGTTTACAACGTTGCACAAAGTAGGTAAGGCAGAAAGTGAGCAGGCTTGTTGGACTTCAGCTGTTTATATAATTAAGGCCTCTGGGACTGACTTTCACATGAGCATCGGAGAAACTCCAGCTACTTTTTGCATTTATATGGAGTCCTGGCTACCTTTTACATTCATATGGCATGATGTCTTGAGCATTGGCTCCGCTTTCCCAGAGGAACAGAATTCAAGCTGTGGAGCTCGCATTTTATGTGACTTACAGGCTTGTGTGCATGGACACAAACTGTGTTAAATCATGTGCTGAGTTTCAACAGCAAGTTCATCTGTTTCCTCACATTAGGCTGTAAGCAGAGTGCACACAAAAATGCAACATGGCAGCTTCTCAAAAGCACTATCTCAGTGCCTAAATCGCTGCACACGGTTGTGCATTTGTGTGTCCTGCTGGTGAAAATGTACAGCCTTCTGTCACTGTGCTTGGAACAAGGCTTGGCCCCCACGATCCCTGGGCTCCAGTCACCCCTGGGCATCCTTGGGTTAGCACTATTTTGGGAAAGAGTATTCCTTATCAAAGTGAGAAGGTGAACCCGTGATCAAAATAGGATGGAGCGCTATTTTGAGGTCTGCCACGGGCACCCTATGCAAGGCCATCTGTACATGCAAAACATGGCGGAAGGCAGGGGTCCAAAAAGAGCTGGATCCAGCATTTGGCTTCACACTCACTCCTGATCCAAATACAGCCTCTCTTATATGTGGTGGTAGGTAATGCTGCCAACATGAACTATTTTATTTTAAGTCTTGCAATGTTTGGTAGTGCTCCTCCAAACACCAGCTCCTGAAGTCATGAGATTATCTAAAAAAAATCCCACTTTCACTTTCTTTTTAAAAAGTGAATTTCTTGTTTTGGACATACTAAAAAAATCTAGGACATATAAGCCCGAAACACTTCTTTATGAAACCAGGTAAAAACGGATATGCTTTCTTTTAAAAATTGTGATTACTTTTAAGCCAACTTCATGATTTTTAGAACTTGAGTCATCATTTCTGAACACTGGGAACTGGCACTGCCATGTGATTTTCTAGAAAGCAGAGTGTTTAAGAGCTTGCAGCTCAGGAGGGGCTAGAACATTGGATTAGAGCCAGGAGAAAAGACAACTCTCTTGTAAATTCTGCAAAAGTAATAGCTTCCCTCAAAGCGCTGAGAGCCAGCAGCCATAGGAACTCCTGGCACTTTTGTTTTTCCCAAAGACACTGAACACAGTTGGTTCTTTAATGCCCTTTAGTGGAAGGACAGCCTGGAAGGACAGCCATTCACCCTGTGCCATGTAAGGAACATTAGGAGCCAGAGGCTGGCTAGGTTGGAAGAGTGTACTAATCCAAACCTACATAGCATTTCCTAGTCCCCAAGCTTGACAGCTGAGCAAGGGTAGCCTATTTATCACATACCAGAATGAGATATTTACTGGCATATCCTCCTGAAAGGGCGCTTCTCACCATCATGTGAAAATGAGATGTGCATGAAACCAGGCAACCAACATGACCCCATTAGACTATTTCTAGTCTAACGGTATTAGTTTCATGTGGATACAGGTTGCCCCATGCTATCAATATCACAGGAGAAAGCTGCAGAGAGAAATACTTAACTGAAAAATGTGTTCTTACCAGAGAGCTTCTGTGCCCTTACGAAGACACTCCCATTTCGACTCAGTTTAGACTTTGACTCTGAGCCAGAACGGCCCAAGTTAAATATCGACTTCCATTTCTTGGACTTGGTAGATAATTTTCTCCTGGAAGGCAAAACGGCTCAGGAGGTTAGCAAACCCTCGAGATTTTCGTCTTTTTAATATTCCACCAAAGCCTCTGAGCTCTCTCCCATCAACACTGTCCCTCTTTTCTTCTCACACCTCTTTTAATTCTAAGGCATGCAAGGCATAGCTACACAATCAACTCTTGCTTTTCTGTAAGTGATTTATCTGTATTGCTGATTCAACCATGTCATGGATGGAAAGACACTAAGCCAACTCTTCAGAAAGTTGGCTCTGGCATCATGCTACAGCAACTGTTATTGAACGATCAACCACGCTTTTCTTGAGAAAGTAGAGGTTCCAAAGCTATAACTATTTTGCAATACAGTAAAAAAAGTTGTCTTTTCAACAGGTTTTAATGACAGAATGCAAGATAAATTCCAGACAACTGATGGTACTATCACTCAGTGCACAAAGCTATCCTTTAAAGTCCACATGTTGTATAGTTTTTATGAATTTGTGAAAATAAAAGGATCCCTTAATACAAACTAGCTATTAATGCTTCTCAGTCCAACATTAATTTAATAGGTGTTATATGATCATATGCAAGTATAATGTACTAACCAAAAAGGAGGCTTAAGAGAATTAAATCAATTTCTTGTAATTGTCAAAGGAAGTGGGACACCAGTTCCCTGTGTCTGCTTGGAAATCTCAGCTTTAAACAGAAAGAAGCTGCTACTCCCAAAGACAGTTTTCTTCTGCACCTATTACTGCATGAAGCTCTGTTTCAGTTCCTTCGCATACTCATTCTGACTTCTCCTTCATTTTCCCCTCTTCCAGAGCAAGAACCCTCGTATCTCTCTGCCTGGCTCTCCATAATGGGCTTTCTAACCCCATAGTTCTGCCTTTCTTTCAGATCAGTACTCAGAAGAGCACAAATCAGTCCTACAAAAAGGATTTATACCTTGGGGACAGGACTGTTTTCTTCAAGTGAGAAAGCAAAAAGCATTGTAGAGGGGGATACACCCTTTTGTCTTAAGCTGGTTATCTTCTTGCCAGTATTCTGTTAGATGGCTCTTTTTTGCTTTAATATATCAAGTGCAAATAAATATCTTTGCTCCGGTGCTTTATGGGTCAGTAGATTAATGAGCCCCCCCCGCTACAAAGGGTATAATCTCTCAGAACCAGGCAGTAGAGTGGCCATATATTAACAGATAGATAGACCAATAGATAAATACTTATGCTGGGTATCAGTGCCAACAACTGCAGCAACCTCAGCTGAAATCGGACTCTTTTCCTGGCATAGATGCCACTATGTAAACATGTCTCCATGCTAGGAGTGAAAATTCGCCTTACTGCTTGGCTATGAGAGCAGAGGAACCTGGAGAACAATGAAGCTGAGCAGGTCAACGCCACCAGGCGTGCCATGGACCTGCCACCAGCAGGTGGAACTCGTAGGAGAGCTGTGTCTGGACCTGCTCCACATTCAGCCCATGTTTAGCCAAATCCTGAGCTGACACAAGGATGCAAAGACAATTAATTCCTCCTGCAGCAGGTCTGCAAGGTTCTGCCCCGATGGAGGGATGAGGAGTAGTGGAGCTATGAACTCAGCAACTACAATGCTTCTCAGGAGCAGCTGTGCTTCTTTTGAGAAGGGCACAGAATTTTCTCTCTATGATGCCTGTAGATTCACACGTGCAGGTGTGGGGGTATCAAGCTAACAAAAATCTCATTCCTGATCATGCTGGGGAACCTGCACTTTTTTGTTTGCACCATACGCTCCGCTTGGCACTTACTTGCTGTCGGGGAGGTCAACAACTGTGTGGAAGAGGGACCCAGTTACGGGGACAATTTCAGGCAAGCTGTTCTCTCTTCTCTCCTTCCGAGCAGGGTGGGAGGCAGACAGACTGCGTGCCTGCGCCTCTTCCAGGCTCACCAGTTTCATTGGCAGAGAGGCCGAGGGGAGGGTCAGACTTTTCACAACTGATGCACTCTCTGAAAAGCAAGAAAATACATTCCAGCCTGGGGTGAGGAGAGACAAGAGCAAGAGCTTCATGTCTTTATTTGACTGGAACATCTCCTGCAGAGGGGGAAAGGAGCAGCACATGCAGGGAGAGAGGCTTTTTGTCAGATAAGTCTTCCATCTCCCCGGCAATCTGAGAGCATTCCCAGCAGGGGCCACGCTTGCCAGCCAAAGGCTGCGCTGCACAGACCTGCTGCCTCTGCTGTAGACACTTTGGTGTGAAAGAGACATCTCTGAAAACCACCAGGATTCACACATTCCCCTGTCTCCTTCCTCCTTCCTTCCCTTGCCAGATTTTGGAGCAGTTCAGTCCCCATCCAAACATGGTGCATAATTCTTTCTCTCACTTCCACATCTTTCTCCTTGTCTTGTTCCATGGAGGGGGACTGTTCTAAAAACCAGCATTATTTTACCTTCTTAATGCATTTCAGGGCTATGGAAAGGAGTGTGACCAATAGCCCTGGAAACTGAAGGTCACTGTTTACATGGGCAGTGGCAAAGCCAACTTCCCATATGCCGCCCCACCATCAGCCCTGTCCTAAACACACGTCCTTCACATGCACAAAAGAAGTGCAGTCTCTGTAGTCCACCAGCCCTTCTCAAGGACATAGGAGCAAGCTCCTGCCTGTGCAGAGAGGCTGGGTGAAGGGGCACTTTCCCACTAAGAAATCCACTGGGACCATCAGCATGTTTCTCTCCTGACTCCACACAGAGGTTAAAGGCCAGCAATATTCAGCACTTACAAAACTTGTATCAGTTTTGGGTCAGTGACCTGCAGTACAACCGGAAGCTTTGGAATTTACCAGTCAGTGTTCTGCTGCAACGCTTAAGGCAGTAGGGGAGCACTTTCTTACTCCGTGCCTTCTGACAGGGCATAAAGAAGGACATAGGAACGGCACCTGCACCAGCAGAGCAGGGATGCTACAGGTTGAGCAAGGCACTGTACTGGAACTGTGGGCTCCAAGGACAGACTAGCAAAGAAGGCCAAGTGTTAAGGGAAAGGTGGATGGGACAAGCTGACACAGGGCTGGAAAGCAGAAAGGTTACTCCCTCACTTCTGCAGGTATTGCAAGTCTTCCCAGTGTGTAAAACAGAACAATGCATATTTCTGAAATTATGTGAGATCACTCTGGATACAAGCCCTCTCACTTCCCAGGCTTAAAAGCATTTTGACAACAAACCTGTCACTAACAAAATAACAAAAAATAACAAAAAAAAAAAAAAATAACAAACAAAATAACTAACAAAACAAAAATAACTAACAAAAATAACTAACTAACAAAATAACAAAAAATAACAAAAAAAAAAAAAAATAAAAAAAAAAATAACTAAAAAAAAAAAAAAAACTAAAAAAAATAATTAACTAACAAAATAAAAAAAAAAAAAAAAAAAAAAACCAAAAAAAAACCAAAAATCAGCATCTCCCAAGACTGTTGATGTTCCAGAAAAAAAAATAATCTCTTTTTATAAAATGTCTGCAAGTACAAGACATAAGTTTTTAGAATACAAGCTTAAGTTTTATCTTGGGAGTGTGGCCTCCGACTTAGGTGGATAGGGTGGCTGCACAGGGCCACCAATGATACCTGTATCATTGGTAATGAGGAATTATAAATGGGGGACACTGAAAGAAGAATTGAGACTGTGGCTGATGGGCTTAGAGAGAAAGCTTAGGCCAGGATTGAGAAGCAATCAGATGATCTTCCTTTTGCAGAAAGGGTTAAGCCAAGTGAGATCATGCAAAAGATGAGCCATAGGGCAATCTGTGAGCACAAGGAAGGAGACTAGTATTCAAAAAGAGAATGTTGGAGATGGGGATGAAAAGGACAAGAGTAATAAGGCATTGGGCTCAAGGTATGTTTGGGGGAGTCTGAGTCTGTGAGCATGGTAAGGGTTGATGGGCTTGAAATATTAGTGGAAGAGGATACAGTCAGTTAGAGCTGGAGTACATGGCCAGTGATACATAGAGCAGTTCAGGGAGATTGTTACCAATGTTCTCTGCACAGCTGGCTTTTCTGTTGTTGTTGAAGATCTGATCCACGTGATTCAGGATGAACTCAATCACCAGCTGCTGCACTCGCACCTCCAGAAAAGCTGCATCCCCATTGCAGCCAACTGCCTCAATCTCCTTTGACCTGCACCAGGAAAGAGGTATACTAGTAGCCAGCATTGCCACATACAGCCCCTGGGAAGAAGAGATCAGCTTTCTTCCTGCAAGACTTGGAACAAGGATGTTTTCCCCACTCTTGCTGCACATCTCGCTCTCCTTCCCTCACAGCCCTCATTCTCTCTGCCTTTTCACTCTTTTAAAAATTATTTTCCGTTTTCTCTGTCACCTCTGTTGCTTGCTTTCCTGCCTGTGTTATTTTCCCTACTTCACTTTTACATTCTTCAGCAATAGATAAAACTGTGACTCTCAAACTCCACTCTTCTCCCTCTATGCTCCTCTTTTAGCTATTTCAAAGTTGAGCCTGAAACACAATGCAGAAGCCTTCAAACACTGCTTCCAGATCCCTACTCAATGCTTCGATCATCACTCAGTGAAACCTCTTAGAACTCTGCTCAGGTCGTCCCTATGCCAATTTTTTCAATGCTTTACCCTGTGTCTTAGTAGTCTCTTCTCTGCCCCCCTGCACTCCCACATTCTCACTCTTGCTTTCAGCAAAGAAACATTCCTTATCTTGACATGCCAAAGTGTTGCTGAAGAAATTATCTCTGGGCAATGGATCCTTTGTAAAGTTAATGACTGGTGTGTTAGATAATAGCTTGGGGCACTGCCAAGAGGATAACCCTGTAAGGAGACTGTAGTTGCATTGCTTGCTCCTTTCTTATCCTCCCTGGGACTTGCACTTACAAAAGATTGCAAAGGGAAACAGACTTCAGGTTTTTTGACAAGGATAGATGCTAGAATGAAAATGTCTCAGTAGTAAAGGTCCACTCTGTGATACTCAATAGAGTCAACATTTGATTCATTTTCAGAACCTGCTTTGCCTATTTTGTGACTTCAAAGGGTGACATAACTCTTCAGAGAATGCTTTTCAGGCCTGTACCTCTCTAGCCAATGTCCCTCCTTACTGTCCTCTGCCAGCCCAGTGCTCCCCCACCAGCTCTGCCAGCACCTTTCTCCTGCCCAGCTGCACTCCTGGACTCTCCCTGCATAGCCTGTTCTTCTCAATTTCCCCAGATGGGATGGACAGGGAAGGGAATTTCAACAAGATACAAAATACTTTTTTTTTTTTTTTCCCCAGATACTATTTTTTCTTGTTCTGCTTAGCTCTACAACGTATCAGCCAAACCTTTGCCTGGATCTTATTTGGGCCTCTTCCCAGCAGAGTGCGAGGCATAGCAAACATGACAAACTAACTGGTGGTCTTGAGATCTGACACTAGCTGCCATCTTAATGCCACCGAACTCATCTCACTCATGTTCAAGCAGTATTATTGCCCTGTTGCCCTCCCTTCCAAGCCTTGCTGTCTCACACCACCCCACTGCAGAAGCACTGGCACTGTCAGAAATATTATTTCCGTTCCACAGTGATGAGCTAACTCCTCATTTTTAAATCAATGCGCTCAACTTGCAAATAACAGCATTTTTTTTATAAGAAACACACAAAGCCACAAGCTTCCTTGGATGCTGGCAGTAAAACCTCAGATTATTCAACCTGGAAGAATTTTTTCTCCTTTTAAAAGCTGTTTGCTCTGCTCTACTGTTCCCTTTAGCTGTTCTGCTTTTCCCTGCCTTTGCATTTCTCTCAAGGAATGGGTCTCCAGGCTCAGGTGCTGGTGCTTCCCATGGTGCTCTGGATTAGAGGACTCTCTACTATACCTGAGGAGATTGGGAGCCCACACCAAGGCCAGGTTTCTGGTGTGCATGTTGGTCATGTTGCTGAAGGAGGCCAGGTGAGTCAGGTGCTTGATCAGGTATTCCAGCGTTCTGCAGCAGTTTCACATAAAGAGAGAAAAAAGTGTCAAGTGACCGATTCCCACTCACTGGGAATTAACTTTTGGAAATTAACTCCAGCGCTGTTTCAGGCAATATTCCCTCACAGTGAAGGTCACCACACTGTTCCTCAGCACTTTCATGGACACGTTCTCACCTGTAATGCGATGGGGGGAGCTCCTGGATGACATTTTGAATTCGTGCCAACTGCTCGTCCTCGGGGAAGCGTGATACTGCTTCCTGCGGAGATACAAGGAAACAGTCCGCCCTGGCAATGGACTCAGGGGAAAAGGAAGAGGGATAAGGAGGGTCACACGAGACAGCTTGTCTCAGAGGGAATGCTCTCTTGTTACCTTACAGAAGAAGTTGGTAGAAGAAGTTGCCTTGTGTTCCCAGCACAGCAGAGATTTGCTGCACTGTTATTTTATATCTCAGTACATCCTTCCCACATGTGGGGACAGGGGGGGTCAATGTTTTGGGAAGAGGGGCATTTAAGGACTGAGAGCTCCAGTTAGGAGTTATGTTTCTTTTCTTTTTTTGTTCTTTTTCTCTTTTTTAACTTGTGTATTGATAGATGGAATAGAAAGAGAGGGAGAGAGAAAAGTGAAAATAAAGAAGAAAAAAAAAGTGACACCCCCCCAAACTGTGGTAAAAATAAAATAGATCTTTCAAGCCCTTTGTTATGAAAACAGCTGGGATATGCATGTTCCATATTCATCAAAATAAGCAATATTTTTGGCTGCCATATGAAGATAGCTATAGGGAGTATTTTGTGTGAGTTTGCATCTTTTATGATGGGGGAAACCTTAGTAAAATCCAGGTGGATTAATAAATTCTTATACTCAGGGTTAGACTAGGTTAGACAGAATCAAGGTTATACATCTTGGTCTTGAGCAAGTCTCTATGGACTAAGAGCTTAGAGAGCCACGATAAGCTTTTGTCTGCATTCCTAGAAGTTTACTACATTGGTATTCATCTGTTCAGCTATTCCCTTTCAATATTTGTGCTGGGGGAGGACAAACCACCAGTGAGTTCAAACAATGCATGACTGTCTGGGAACCTCCTGCCTACCCTACTGCCACTGGAGTTTGGAATGAGTTCAGAGAAAGATGCTGGGACCTATACTGCCAGCAGAAGCTTTGCCTACAGACAGATGTCAGCACCACTAGGAAAGGAAAGAAATAACCCATCCCATACCACCCGTGGCTTAAACATTATGAACCTGAAATTATCAGCCACAACTAGAGATGCATCTTCTTGTCCTTGCAAGCACTACAGCATCCACACCGGTAATGCTGCCATCTCTGTTCCGGTCACTGTCCTTTTCCCAGCAGGCCACTTCTCATGCTCAACCACCAGCAAACTAAATATTGCCAGTTTCAAGGCCAGAGATGAATATGAATCATGTTTTATTCCTTAACACTGCAAATTGAGATCTATGCCCTCTAGTTTGAACTTACTCACTGGTGTGATGGCAAAGAAAAACAAGTGAGCTCACTAGTCTGGTGTACATGAGATGTGGATGCACTTGTTTTGCCCAAATTAAAGGTAGGTTAGCTACTCCTTCTAGTACTTTTTACCCATAACTACAGCTCCTTTTTTTTTTTTTTTTAAAAAAAGCCTATTACCATCAGCCCAGAAATCCTAAGTATAAGAACTCTGTGATCTTCATACAAGGTTTCCAGCTGAATGGCCTTGTCCAAAGATGGAGAAAGAGAGAAATACAAACTTTAACTGGTGCATCTAAACCATTATATTTCAGCTAGATTGTACACAGTATTTTCTTCACCAATGCTGGTTTTCATCCCCATATTTAACTTCCAGATCTCAAAGCCAGCAAGTGAATACCAGCATCTCTGAGGTCATGACCCATTCAAACCTTTGAGCCACATTTCTGACTCATACGTGTTGTGCCTTTGAACTCTGAGGCCCTCTCCAAAACTCAGGATTAGAGCAGCAGAATACAGAATTCAAGGAAGAGCCAATAACTCCATTTATTACATGTCTTTTAATGTATGAATTCATGTCATTTAAATTTTTGTCTTACAAATGGGAAGAGAACACTCAGAGGAAAGCAGAAGGTATGTAAAACACAATTAAAAATCTTGGATTTTTTTTTATTTTTTTTTTTTTACTCTGCTGATGATTCTGAAATCGCACGATTCACAAAACATAGTTAACAAGTGGAATAAAGTGCCAAGAGAGAAGGCAGGCTTCACGTCCTACAGCTGCTTTGCTCTGAGTGAGTACTCGGTCCCTCTAAGCTAAGCAGATTCAAGTTATCTATCCCATGAAACAAGCATCCATCACCAGAACCCAAAATGGCAAACTGGAGAGCATGAGAGAGCATCGTTTTGCAAAACTGGACAGCCAGTGAGGTCACGACTGGGATGTTACATCTGTAAACTTGACACGGCAATGACCAAAAGGCCAACCACTCCCTAGTAATTAAGAATTTGACTTTCCTTAGCCACAAATGTCTGAATCACTCTGGTGACTCAAAGTGTAGCCTATCCCAACTCAGAGACAGCTCTGACTGAGTCAGGCTGGGATTAGCATGCATCCTTTACTCCTACCAGCACTCTTCTGCTGAGGCACAGCTGCCACCGTTCCCTGTACAGACACCCCACGCATACACACGCTCCGAGCAGTTTTTCTGCTCCTTGGGGAATTGGTCTTCTTTCTTTCTTTCCTCCTGGTATCTGACTGTGCTTCCTGTCAGCTGGGTGACCCATTATAAATTCCTACTGAGTAGACTTATAAGAATAATGGATTTTGTGGCTGAGCGGACAAACTAAAAAGCCAGAGATTATTAAAAAAAAAAAAAAATCCCTTTTAGGTCAATCCAAAGTGATAACATTTTGGGGAGCTGCCACAAGATTTTAAAAAACAATTGTTCAAGGTTGACCAAAGCATCACACTCAAATAAAAGGGAAAGAAATGATCATTTAAATTAGGGGCTGTTTAACCCTTTTCTGAAAGATGATTTATTTGCAAGTTAGATGTGTTGATTTAATGTTCAAACATTTCCTTTAGAAAGTATTTGTAAAACAAACATTTAGACAGTTACAGAAGTGTTTTCCCTTTTGTTTTTGAATAAAACTATTTACCAAATGTATCTAACGAAAATCTGCAAGTCATCATCCCAAAACTGCACTTTTCAGCAAACATTCTTTCCTTAAAAAGTTTCCATCTAAATCTTCATGTTTCCTTTAGAGCATTTTTCTTTCATAAATCAGTACTGATAGCCAGAAAGACACCAGCCAAATAGCTTCGACAAGAATGAGACTCATCAGTTACCATGAATGGTTGAATAATACCCTGTATTTTCAAGGTCCTATTCATCCGGACTGCCTCTAGTTTTGAAAACCCACCCTATATCATCAGCATCCCTGTGTCCTGAGGATATAGGTCAATTTTTCAGATCTGCTCAGAATTTTGACTAAACGTTACCTTGAAACACAGAAAAATTTTGCTTAAAATTAGGCATTGAAACAGCAAGATACCCAATGCTATTGCATATCTGTCAGGCAGCAGAGTGAGTCAATTCCCACCCCGTGTTCCCCAGCTCAGTTGTAGTCTCTAACAGCCACCTGACTTCTTACAGCAGGTTGCTGCTTGGCTGGTCCCATCTGACTTTGCCCCCTTGCACAGGTGTGCCTGCTTCTTCCCACACCAGGCGACGAGGAGTCTTTGGAGAACATCTTCTTGTGTGGACCCTGCGGGTCTCCCTCAGTGCCTCCTGTGCCATAGCAGTGCCGCTTGGGAAGTGCTTGATTCAGGATAGAGGAGATGCAACACTTGAAGCTAAGGTTGCTTGCCACTTCCCGTTTCAATCGGGCGTGATTTTGCAAAATGTCTTCTCTGCAACATCGGACATTTTTGGCAACGTCTGTCCCCCTCCATCTCCCAGGAAATGGGAAAGAGTAGGATGACAGAAGTTCTTAACAAAGGACGGATGTTTCTAACACTGAGGAAACAATCCTTTCCATCCCCCCCTCCTAGTTGTTTTAAGAAGCCAGCGAATGCTTTTAGCTGAAAATTCACACCTCTGGCACATAAGATTTCAGCCTGAATGACTGGATTTAAATTTCTTAGTGTCATAAACAACTGAAAGTGGATTTAGAGCGGTAAGAAGCAGGCAACCTTAACAACAAGCATAGCTTGCTGTGCCATCTTATAATAAAATATTATCTGTCATCAAAATTAGCCAACCCTCTTAAAAATTCAGGCTTTGTGGTCTTATTTTTCTGCTCCCCCGCAGTCTGCTCCTAGGCTCCAACTGTATCCATGTATAATCTCTGGTTGTTTTGCAGATCGAGTTGCTACTCTTTGAATTATAATCCCTTCAAACATGGTTAGAGATTTCTGCTTGGCCAGGTGCCACTTTCCTCCACCATTTGGATTTATGACATGATGGTGATGGACCTGATATGCCATAGCTGGCATAACCTGTGTCATCACTCGCACTCTGACAAACTGTGTGAAAAATGCTACAGATGCAGAAAAGTTGGTGCTTTACACATGGGCTGAGCAATCAGTTTGTGCAGGTGTCAGGGACTGTCAGAGGGACAGGGAGGAGGAAACCACATCCTTGTGATTATCATCACAAGCTCCAGGTGACCCAGAAGACTCTCAGTGATGGACAGTAATGAGGAAAAGAAAGGGAATTAGTAATTCTGGGAGGAAGTGCACAGTGGGGAGAAAGAGGGAAGCAATGTGCAAAATGAGGGGGAGGAAACAGCAGAGAAACTGAGAGAAATAAACATGAAATGGGGGAAAGAAACAAGGACACGGAAAGAGAGCCAGCGCAAGACCAGAAGGGAAGAGCACTGAGAAGTGTTTATACAGATAGATGCACCAGAAGCCAGGACATTGGAGTGAATCCCAAACAGCTGTCATGGAGGAACCTGCAGTACATCCACACTGCTGGAGAGGAAGGAGAACAGCAAAGGGTCTCACCGTGAACTTCTTGTAGAGCTCATAAGTGAGGAGAGGGTTGGGCAGTTCCCTGAAGTACAGCTTGCAGAGCGACCCCACGCAGTGGATGTCCTGGAGGTAAACTTCCCTTGTCAGATCCGGGCATTGGTCAGAAACAAATTCTTGTCTGAAACAATATGGAAACATAACAATGTAGGATAATAAGAGCTGTTAGAATCCCAGTACTCCACCCTAAGTACTCTTTTACGGCTAAAGGGAAAAAACAAACTGGAAAGCAGAGACATCTCTGCAGCCTGGCCCAGATTGTCTCCTGGGATCAGGCCCCGAGGTTTCAACTAGTTTCTGGTTTCCATAGCAGTCCCATGAGTGGACCTCAAACTGATATAAAGAGATTGCTTTGTCTTGAAGCGAGAGAGAACAACTCAGCATTTGTGCTGAGACCCTCCAGGCCTTTCCCATTAACAGATGCAGGGGGAGATATCTTTTTTATTTGTCAAGGACTAAGCCCTGAAACGTGGTATGTCCCTGTTACCAGTTTCAAAGATAGTTTCTCTTCTGCATCAGCGTAGAGTTCTATTGGCCCAAATCTATGCCTGAGGGACTAACAGTGAAAAGGTACCATGCAATGTCACCAGCTCCTTCTGGCACTCAGACAGATTGCCCTTACCTCAGCTTTTGTATGTTGGATGTCACTCCTGAGAGACGGTAGATCCCATCCACAATGCCATGAGTCTCAATGAACTCCGCACAGCTCTTCAGCACGTAGGGAACTAGGAGAGGAAAGCAAGGCAAGATGCCCAATGAATACACCCTGAAAACTTCCACAAGTCACCACAGAGGAGACAGTTTCATGAAACAAGAGCAGACGCTCTCTGCGGATGCAGGGAAAGGTACTGCAATGGGAGAAATACAGGGCAAACAAAAAATAAACCCCACAAAGTGGACATAGCTGCTTTGCAGAATGAGGATATGGTTGGGCCATGCCATATGACAATGACTGAGCCTGAAGTCACAGAAATATTGTGGGAAGAAAGGTAGCGTTTCTCTCTCTCCCTTTTTCTTTTCTATCCAGAAAAAGAGGCAACTTCATTATAATTGAAAGCATGAGGTAAAGCGTGAGGTCCTGGGAACCTCCCCCCTCCTCAAGATAGAGCTCCAGCCTCACTGAATCATGCCAAAAGGTCTGATTGGCTTGGATAAAAATCAGAGAAGCATTCGCACTTCCATATAAGCCTACATACCCACAGTTTAGTGCTCATAAACTCCCACAGAGGGGGTATAAAGTTCAAATATTGACTAGATCTGCACACTGACAAAATCCGACATTGGCTTCAAAAGAACTCCATCAACATAACCAGCCAAAGACTTAACCAGCATTAAAGCTGAGAGGAGTCTAAGGCACAACATTTACATCCAGACCTGGACCCAAAGCGTATGTTTATTTTTTCCCCATTATATAGGTATAGGGAACCCTCATCCTCTTGGTCAGACCAAGCCTCCCTGTCCCCAGTACTATAACAACCCTAGCTATAACAATAACAGTAAGAGAACCCTTCCTTATTAGGTGCTAGAAACTACTATGTATTAAACGCAATGCTTCACACAGCCATAAGCACAAAAGTCAGTAAATGCAGAAGTTCAAGTTCCCTGCTGTAATGCTGACACTGCTGCATTGCACATTCAGAAAGCTGTATGGAAGAAAACAGACTAAGCCACACATTTGACTGCAAATCCAGGCATAGCAATTACTGCATCTTTGCGACACCACAGAGATAATGCCTCTGGCTGGACCTTCCCTGACTTCTGCTTGAAGTTCAGGCCCATAATGGCATTACCATGTGCTTCATCAGGCGAGATCCAAAGCCAACACTCCAAGGACAGCCTGAACAAAAGACAGCTGGTACATTGTTGTATTTCTCATGGGTGCCGCTGAGGCCAGGCCCAGCTCATCGGGGGACTTTTCCCTACCAAGCTGCCCAGGGCACAGGCTCCAGTAAGGAGGACTCCCAAGCTGGCACCTACCTCAGTGACACACTATTATTGAGCCCAGTTGGTCAGGGAAGTGCTACCTTTCTGCCTCCCGACTCTTACCAAGGGAGGTAAAGAGGTCCTTCTTGTGTGTCCCTTCTCTTTTGGCCAACCCAAATGCAGGAACACACGAAGTGCCAGCGATTACTTGGAAACCAGAACGATCCAAACAGACTAATTCTCCTCGGTTAAAGGAGCCTCTCCAAAACAACAGGGAAAATTTGACTTTATGTTTTTTAGAGCAGAGACCCATAATGCAGTAAATTACCCATGCTGCGTCACACTCAAAGCCCTTGGGCTGATTTTTAAGACCCTTAAGTTGTTGGGATAAGACTAACAACAGAGCTTCTGGCAGGGGCTCTAGACTACTACAAAAACAATGTTCATGGGAAACCATGAAATCGCCAAGAGAACAGTGGAAGACTACAGAGTCAAAGCTTCATCCACAGCAGTCACAGAGCTACAGGATTCTCTCCTCAAGGACTCTTGAGGAGAAGGTACATCAGTGCCTTTCAGAAGGAACACGGCAAGCATACATTTCAGTGCCTACAGCACTCACTTCCTAAGAGGACTAGATAATGTGGAAGGAGAAAGAACAAAAGAAAAGTATGAAATTTCCTTGAAATCCTGCCAAGTGACATATCTAGAAAGAGGACCTTCTACCTCTGAGTAAGACATGATTATCTGTAACTGCAGTAGGGAACTCAGATGATGAGCGTGCTAGAAATAAAAAAAAAAAAAAAGGAAAGGCAAATGGCTTCAGGCCTTTATTTTTTGCTGAGTTTTAAGTTTCTGTGGCATAAATTAGGTCAAGAGGCCTTAGGCAGGTAAGCAAATCTCTTATACAAAAAAAAAAAAAAAAGAGAAGGCTAGATCCATTTGTTGAGGACAAGTAAGCAAAAAAGGGGGCCTGAGGGGAATAATCTGCAGTAAACATATAAAATTCAACCCGTTTTTAAAAGTGGGTGAAGACTCCACAGTGGAGACAACCTTATTGACTACAGATAGACAATATGTACTGAGCTCTGCAGATATCTTACTCTAGCCCTGCAATCTTCTCTGCTTTTCCAGCCCTGAGCTTCTCACATATCTCTGCCAATGCCCTTCACTCTTCATGTACATGATCTCCTGCCCTACCAGATCTTTGGTTCTTATGAAGAGAAATAGCCAGTTACACCAAAATGTGTGGCAGTTTTGTGATGTCAAAAAAAATCCCACATAGGACACATTTCACTCACAACCAAAATTTACAGATTTTGACCTCAGATCCCTGGAGGTGAAGGGACTGCATCAGCTTCCTGCAAAGCAAGCCCCTAAATGCAGCGCTTGTATGAAACTGGAGCACAATAAATGTTTTCTTTGAGCAGAACCTGCAGCTCTGAAATTCCTGAGCAGCTCTGATCTCCTACAAAGCTAAGTCTTTTGGGCACTTGGGGGAGGTGAGGTTAGAGTGGCAGCGAGTGGCTCCTTCTCAGTTCCAGACGTCTCTTAGGTGGACTGATAATTTTGGAGGTGGCTCCTGACAAACCAAAACAAAGGCTGTGATCAGCCCTAAATGCTGGGAGGTACAGACTCTAGCACGTTCTTTACAACAGGACTCAATTGGCGTTACGGGGGCACACATAAATCACAGCGCCGGGTCTGTCCTGAAGGAAGATCAGACGCAGAAGGGGATTTGTAGCAGGGGTTCTGTGTGTGCGTGCAAGCACAGAAAGGGGTGGGGGGTGGGGGGTGTCCAATCTTGACACTTCTATAATTAAAACGGTGCTGGAGGCTTAGAAGTTGGAAGAGGCAGCTGGTGTCACACAGACCCCGCTTGTTCTGCCAGACAGCCAAACTGTCCTCATTTAAAACTACAATAGAAACCAGATGGAGGAGGAGAAGAGAGCGTGGAGCAAGGCATCAGTCAGAAGGGAAATTGAGTTATAAACATACTGCACACAAAAGACAATACTTCTTTTCCCCTAGACAAAAATAAACCAGAAGGGCAGTCACAGTAACTCATTCCACTCTCACTGGATATCACCTCCAAGCTCAGTGTACACATTCACCTTCTCCAGGGTTTTTGCCACCTCCTGTACATGCGCGTGCAGCTCCACTAGGTCAGGTATCGCACCTGCCTCCTCTCCCCTCCCGATCCCACCGGCTTCCAGTGCCAGCCATGTGTGCTGAGCCTCCTGCCTCCCAGCATTTCTGGGAAGGGGGCATCTTTCCCTTCTCCTGTCCCTTCCCAGCCACCAAAGCTCTCCACCAGCCAGCAAGGTGCTCACTCCTCGCCTGCCTGACAAAGCTTCATCTGGCACAGGGCTGAGTATTTTGGATCAAAGTCATGGAGACCTTTGAGCATGCACCTAACTAAATCACCAGGCAGCCCTAGTAGGAGGGAATACTAGGAAGAGAGGGGAGTTATTCCATCTAATGACCGGTGGGAGGATGACCTCCCAGTCTCCCCAAAGCCAGCAGAGAGCGAGAAAGTCCATCTGAAGATGCAAGCAATGCCCTGTAGCTTTCAGTCCCACCTTCCAGAAGAAGTTTTTAGTCTCCATGGGCTACAGAGGGACCCTAGGGTTGCCAGGTCAGCCGCTCATGCCAATCAGTGTGAATACTGTCCAGTAAGACTGTGCTTAAAGCTAGATAACCTGGACTGGGTCATGCATTCAGGGTACTTTGTATTGAAAAGGATTGAATAGCAGCATGCTTCATTCTTTTTTGGTTTTGTCCTTCTGTTGCTCTCTCAGAGGGCTCCTTGAAAGGATAAAAATTAGTGACAGAGCTACTCAGGTTCTCCTTAGTGGTTGGTTTATGCCACATGGAGGAGGTTTCATGTCCTCTCTAATTTTATTTTAACTTTAGTTTAAGTAACAGGAGAATAAATGCAGACCTTTCATTTCATCTGAAACATCAACTTTTTGATGTTTGACTTGCAGGAAATAGTTTGAGGAGTTTTTTTTAAGGTTTTCCCAAAAATTAATCTTGTGCCATAAAAAAAGTTGTGGGCATTTTTATTTCACCATTTTGGTTTTGTTACGTATTAGTATTTTTTAAAATTGTCTTCCATTGCCCTCAATAGTAGTGCATGCTTCCTATCATGCTATGTCAATAGCATGACAATAAAGGTCAAAATAGCCTCTTGTTTCAATTTAAATGACTAAATTAGGAAATATTTCCTCTTAAAAAATAAGTGCTTCAGTCTGTACCAAGCAAGAGCTGTTATTTTGTACAAATAAAAAAAATAACAAAACAGTACACATTTTAGAACATACTAATATATTAACTTGGCCTCCTAATCACAGGAAAGGAACAGCATTGTATAAATGGCAACGTAGTTGATAGTCGGTATCTCTGATGTGACATTTTTCTGCACTTCCTGATGCTTCCTACTTTAAATCATGAGGTTTAATGCTGATTCACTAGATTTCTCTCTCTCTTTTTTTTTTTTTTCCTGATCTTCTCTGATTTTTACTAGGCGTAAGGTTGGCTGAGAAACAAATTCCAGAGGAGATCAAACTGTGCTCTCCTCCCTGCATCTTGCCTGAGCTCTGGTCCAGCATGGCAGTCACAATTCCAGTTTGCCTCCCAGTGCATCACCCTAACCCGTGGCAGCTAAGGATAAAACCTGCTTTGCCCCCAGATACCATGTCCTTTGCCTTCCAACATCTCCTTTTCAGTGGTGGCTAGGGATGGAAGGGACCACAGCATCCAAAATCTCTGCAGAAGATCTCTCCTGCTCAGAGATGAAGTTGCAGAGCTGGGGATGGGGAAGGTTTGCCCTGCCTGGACATAACCGCTACAAGGACAAACAGAGGGCTTCAGTCTCCAGGATGTCTATGAATACTTTTCACGAGCACTAAATTCATTTTACAGAAGAAGAAAAAATAAACTGTCTCACCATCAAATTCCAGTGTTTAGTTTGGCTGTTAGCACTGAGCTACCACAACCCCCCCATGCACACACACACACCTGTGTTTGAATAGTGTAAGACAGCTAAAAAACACTAAATGGACTTAAAAACAAATCACCTTGTTAGAGTCCTTCTCGCCTCTTCCCCCTTAGCTGCCATAAACACAGTTAAAAAAAGACGAATAGCTGGCGCCAAGGTGATCCTGTCTGCACGGACAACACAACTGAATCACCATATAAGTCACACGCTTCATATTTTTATTCACTCTACTTCTGTGGGAAACATCTCTGCAGTGTCACAAAGGTTAGCACAACAGTGCCGTTCCCTGCGATGAAAGCACCGTCCTGAATGCAGTTGTGATTCTGGCGGGCAAAGACATAGGGAAAAAAAAAAGATTTTGAATCTGTCAGATGCTGTGAGCCATCACTCAATGGCCTGGGCGGGAAGTGGAAACCCTGACCACTGTTCGGGATGTGGCACGCTGATTTCAAGTAAATGCATTTCAACACAGCCTGCAGGCCCATTATGAGTTTGAATGAAGTCAAGGGCACCACTATCAAGGTGGGGTTTTTCCCAGTGATATTATACTCAGCTTACATCTCACATCTCTAAATAAGACCTGTAGGAACACCTGATTTTCCAAAGCAGATCTGACAACCGTGATGTTCCAGGCAGAAATGAAAGAGCCCGTGGCAGACCTGGCCAGCGCATCAACAGCACACATCAAAGAAAGCCTAAGAGAAAGCACTGCACAAGCAGGCATTGAATGCTGACTCTCAACCCCGGCGGTCACCATGCCCCTCTGAAATGTGACTAGTACCTTGACATAGCTGGCAGATTCTGTCATGCAGGCACTTTTGAAAAGAGGTTGTACTAAATACTAGAACAGTTTTGTTAGGGAAACATCCTGCTGTGGGTTTCCTGCAAAAAAAAGACCAGATAACCGAACAGGATATCTCCGCTCCTAACTTTTATGACTGTGGTACAGCCACCTCGGAAAATAGCGGCTTAGTTTCTGCAGAGCAAGGCAATGAGCTGTGCATGGCCTCAATTAGCCATTTGAATCCTAACAACTCTGATCCACAGCAGATGAGGGTGTATATTGTACAGAGTTTTGATCACCACAGCACAGATAATTGGGGTAATTAGTTCTGGACACAGGAGTGATACGACAACTTACGTTGTGTCAGAAAAGGGACTCGGGTATAAGTATAGAAAAGATTAGAATAGTTTTGAAACTGCATGTAATGAATTACCCTCCATCTTGGGGAATGCCTAGATACTATTAGGATAAGCAGGCTGTGAGGCAGGGATTCTGCCATAAACCTCATTTCTGACAACATGCACTAAAACCACTACCAAATCCAAAGGCAGTATCAGAGGCTGACGGAGCGCAGGAGTGAGTGGGGCAACGCTGATGCTGCAGCTCAAGGGAGCTGGGAGAAGCAGTTTGCAAGGGAAGAGTGCAGGTAAGTGTTGAGCACTGGGATAGATGGCAATGATGTAGGCTCCATCTGAAGTCTCTCTGCGTGTCTTTCATCCAGATCAATAAACAAGCTTATGGACTGCAGGTGTCACACTGTAGCATGTTTTCCTTCCTTTCTCCGCTCTCTTCTTAAGCATGGACACCGATGTAAGTCACGCTAACCTACTTAACTGTTGGCAACAAAGCAAGGAAAATATATGGACTTCAGAAGTTTTTTCCTCAACAGGTTTTGATCTGTATGTTTTCATCTGCAAGGGCTTCAGAAGCAAGCTGGAAAACAGTGCACAGGCTCCATCTCCTATCTGAGCCTGCTAGCTGATGCAGACTTGCTTAGTTTCTTAGAGTCCAAGAATTACTCTGGAGGTGACTTGTAAGCTGTTACACTCATTTCTTGACTGTAAAAAGAGTGTAGCAACCAACCAACATTTTCATGGACACCTGGGAATTCTCACATGAGATTCTTAGGATCTCAGAATCTGGAGAAAGGCAATTCAAGGAGATCAATGCATACTCCCTGCCTGACTGTCAATATTAGTCTGTTCCTTATTCCTTTTTGACTCAGACTTTAGTGCACCAAGACATAGGGATTCCAGGTTTCTCATTATAAGGAAGTCTTTTGGGGCTTTTAGAAAGAAATTCTGGGTGCTCACATCTTGATGAAAAATACCAGCTACTAGTTAAACAGTTTTGAAGTCCTTTGCACTGTGCCTTTCACAAACACCACCTCCATACACTGAAATCTATAGCAATCTCTGTAGGACATAGGATTTGTCTGTAGTTTCTGCACTGTTCTGTCATGCTATCTCACTGGTAGACAGATCCTTACTCCACTTCCGTAGTGATGGCATGCTGGTGATAAAGCAGCTCATTCCCAAACAGAAGCTTCAGGAAAAATGAAGCTGCTGTTATCCTGCTAGTGAAGAGTCAGAGTGAAGCGAGGAGCTGGGCAGTTGCCTAATGAACTCTGGTGCTGCAGAAGGTGAGCTTTGCTGCAGTTCTCTCTGCGGTTCTTTCCCAGGAAATTATTGTTGTCTCTTTGAATGTGCAAGGGTAGGCTGGAGGTCCATCAGCACTCGTGGTTCTTCTTCCAAGCTTGTACAGCAAGTCATTTATGAGCGCACATGACAGACATTCCCAAGCTTTAAAGCACGCACCCAATTGTGCCAACTAATGCAGAATAGCAATGCCAGTGAGCTGAGGTGTGTGAAAGGGGGGGCAGGGGCCAATCACCCCACTGAGACCCCAGGTTAATGTTTGGTAGCAAGGTAGAAAGTAACTGAGAAGCTGTTCCTGGGCCAAGCTCTCATATGGATGAAAAATTTCATGGCTGAATCTTACAGCACATATTTATATCTTTTCTTTTTATTTTGCCCTCTGTCACACTGATGGACTAATGCAGACTGACACTAGATTATGCAGCAATGTTCTTTCACTCAGGTCTCTCACTGATCTTGCCTCTAGGGCTCTCCTAGTGAAGAGTGGATACAGCAGTTTCCAGAGGTTATTCCAAATGGACTGTTTAACAGATAGCCAACAACTTAGGGCAAAGAGCAGGGAAAATTGCTGAGGATCATTATATATCACAGACAGACAGATGAGGAGCCTAAATACAAACCCGTAAAGGCTGCAAATGAGAAGTGAAAGGCAAATGAAAACAGACTTTTGAGAAAAAGTAAATAAGGCTTTATGATGTCAATCTGATTGAAAACAAACATGCAAAGGCACTAGCAATAATCAGTTGTTATAGTTTGAAGCCAAGCAGCACAAAATCCATTCCATCTTTGCTCAGTTGCTGAGCATATATTTAGACTGAGTGTTTTCATTGCGAGGCTGTCTGGGCCTGACCCAAAGAACCGCACTCATACAAAAAATCCCATTGAATTCAGCAGTATTTTCCACAAGAGAAAAAAAAAAAAATTGTTTGTTCTACTCTCTTTTACCTCTTACCGTGGCATGCAAATACTAGCAAACGAGGTGCAGGAATGATAGAAGCATTTTCACCAGCTTTACAGGAGCATAAAATGATGGTGTGAGGTTCAACACAGAGTGGAGAATTAAGACTGCTGCTGGCAGTGGAAGGTCACCTAGAAATGCTCCTCCCAGCCCTGCTCAGAGGAGGCTGAAAACAAGTCAGTCTTTATTTGAAGAGGATTAAGCTGTGGGTGACTCAGATTGCTGATGTTTGTCTGGTGAAACGAGGTGCTGTTCTACCCATCCTAAGTAATGCCCGGGGCATACAACTGCCACAGCCTGCAGGCTCAGTTTCTGTGAGCAAGCAGCATGGAGAAAATTCTGCCAGAAGCAGCACCTGGTCAGACACACATACCTGTATACATGAATAAATGTGTATCTATGTATATATCAACATATATATGTGGGTGTACATATACATACACGCATGTATTTTTACATATACAATTATATTTATTTATGTGTGTATGTATATGTGTGTGAGAGGTTTCATGTGCATTACCAGGAAATTCTTCTTAGAGAAATAGCTTTTTTTTTAAAATAAGATGTCGATCAAAGCCTAATTTACAGAGTCAAAAGCTGCAAAAGTCTTGCTAGGCTGATGTCATAGGTTTGGGGGATACATCAGTACATGCTGGTGCTCTGCTTGTTGAAGCTTCCTCAGCCAGCCAGAGACTAAGTCATTGCCACAGACATTTTCCATGCTCTCCTGTCCCAGGCAAAGTGCGTTTAGCTCGTGCATTGCCCTGCATGTTGCTACTGTGCTGAAGGCCTTTCTGGGTGAAGTACTTGCTCTCAGCCAAGGAAAGCTGTTGGTTTGGGGGTGGATTCCTCAAGCATGCATGGATTTCTGTATCAGCAAGTCCAGAACCAGTGGATTGGTTTCACTCAGTAGCTTAGTTAAGAATGGTAGAAGGGTCAATTTGGCTACACCTTTTCATCTCCAGAGGCTGCAGCCCTCTAAGTGTACCTTACAGCCTTGATCGCAGGGATCGTATTTTCCTTTCCAGACACCAGGGAGGGTAAAGACCTCTAAAAGAAGCTGCTAAGCAGCCTGGCTTCAACATCTGGATGTGATGCTGCTGCACCTTCAGGGTTTCTTTCAGAAGCAACAGGGAATACAGGACTGCTCCATCTGCCAGCCTTGTGGCAGATCAACACTTCACATATGTTGCAAGAGGACAGCTCGCTTGCTCTCCGGAGCCTGCCAGAATCATCAAGGACAGCAGAGGAGGCAGAACAGCATTTGCAGATGGTGTCACACAACCTCCCAGCCTTCTAGAGGCTGATGCTGGGCTGGGATTGTTTAGAAGAATATATTTCCTGCCATGCTCTTTGAGTCTACCTCCACCCCAGGATGTCGGCACGTAACTACCGAGATGCACTCAGAGCGTACGGCACCGTCCCCATCACTTTTCTCCCCCACAGAAAATCCTCCCAGTCCCACATGGGATACAATCCTTTCTCTCCCTTCATCTCTCAATAAATATGCATGCCAGGGGTTATCAAGCTGAGGGTCATTCTCAGTACTAACAATGGAAAAAAAAGCAATATCCAGCTGTTACTAAAGTAGTAAATCTAGTCACTTTGCAATTGTGGTCCTCAGTTTCCAAGCCCCCCAATGGATTCCTGATACATTCCGTATTTTGCTCTTTATTTTGTTTTCCATTTGGCAAAGGCCAGGCTCCAAACCAGTGTGAAGAAAAACAACTTTTTTTTCTTTCTCNTAAAAATAAAAATAAAAATAAAAATAAAAATAAAAATAATAAGGTAGTGGAGACAGGGATATAATGGGGAGGAGCAGGACTGGACTTTTTTTTTTCCTAGCGGTGTTGAAGAACATCTGGGGCCTCTCTCGAGGAGGAGAGAGGAGAGATAAGAGGTCAAAACAATAGAGCTGTGTCTCAGGGATGCCGGTATTTGCAAGTACCAGAGAAATCAGTTATTAGCAGAGAACATCAGAGACTAATTACAGCTGCTGATTTCCCACTGTTAAGGAATGTAAGCTCACAAAAGAAAAGCTACAGCCACGGCCCCCGTGCTCCAGCGGCGCTGTCATAAGCTGTGGGAGATGCCAAGACCTTTACACTAGACCATTGCCTTAATTTTTATTCTTTCAAATGGAGCAATCTCTACCGCTGCCAGCACTGTTTCATCAACAGTGGAGAAACTGGACGACGATTGCAGAACATGGCTTATGCCAAGCTGAAGCGCTTCAGCTCCACAGACTGCCATTGCATGAGCCACTGCCCCAAGCAGAGAAGGGCAAACCTAACCAGACACCATTTCGGAACTCCTCTGGTCCGTGGCACTCCAGATTTGCATATGTCCCATTAGAGCAGGTGATGGGTTTGTCCCAGCTCCCACCAGGAGGTTATCAGTTTGCTGCACAGTGTGAGAAACAGCCCAGGAAGGTGTGATCGCAGGCTCCGTCGTGGTGGGCACAAACAACACGAGGAGCACGAGGAGCACAGCCAGCCACAGCAGCAGCGTTGCCTGCCCTCCACAGCATTTTGGCCACACGGCACCCCACAGCCTCCAGCACAGGGCGAGGAGCTGCCTTGAGTTAGGATGTTCCCCTGCGAGCAGAGGTTTCCCCTACTTAGGGAATGACTGGGGAAATAGAGTCCCCCAGCATTTTCTGTATCATGCCTAAAGCTACGGCCAAAAAGGTGGAGTGGGGAGGGGGTTTACCAAGGGGTCCCTAGCAATAACCAAAGAGGTCATTACGTCCCCTAGCCATAACCAAAACAGGACCTGTCCCTTAGAGTCTCAACTACTGCTCCTAATGGTCTTCTGGGGATGAGTTTCACATATGTTTCAATATTGTTAATAATGTGATTTTCTCCTTCTTTTCCTATCTGTTGCCTGGTCGCCTTCGTGTGTCACTGCAGGAACTAAGCAAAGGGTTACACTTCCAATCTCCAGGCATAAATTGCCACAGAGGCTGACAAAATTACTCCAGCTTTATGCAACTGTACCCAGCAGCAGATGTGGCCCAAGTCTAGCAGAGCTGGCAGAGTTGCAAGAGAGTGAACTGCGGCTTAGTTTTCCTCACATGAAGAAATTCTTACTCAAGGTGCAATTGCAAAATCTTGACGGCTGATGCTGGAGTATGATGCAAAGGGAAAAAGCCCACCTACATTCTCACAGCAGAAGTTGACTAGGGCTGCTGAAATTCGCAGTGCTGATATTTCGCAGAAGATGCCTCCCGCACGGCTAAACTCAGCTGGAGCTGTGCCGCTGCTCACACATGAAAGTGGGATGGGGGACCGGGAGAGGCGACCTCCCTGTTCTTTTTAGGGAGCTCCAGCCTACACGATGCCAGTGGCTTTTCTGGAAGGTGCCTAGCAGCTGGCAGCACCAGCTAAAACCTGTAAGCACTTTGCAGGATGGGACCCCGTTTCCAAATCTGGTCTGGAAGCAAAGCAGCACTTTGATGAAGAAGCGCGCAAGAGAAGCAGGCTCCACCAAGCTCACATTTCCCGTCGCGCTCTCCCTCTCTTTTAGTACAGCTTGCTATTCGTGAATGAATTACCTCAATCCCTCTGAAGCAATGTTCTGACCAGGAAAAGGGTGTGGGGATTATTAATGGAAAAATCCTTGAATCTTTTAGCCCTGTAGCATGGCTACAGTTACAAGGAAAACAGGATACCATGCATGCATATGGGAAGGAGGAAGAGAAAAGGAGCAGAAACTCTAATGATCTACAGGGACTGACTCGCAAGGAAGAACAAAGTGGCGGTGGTGAATTGGCAGAGCTGGCCCAAATTACCAGGAGAGAAACGAATGCACACAATAGTGGTCTGCACGGAGTGTAACTACCACCGAGGGAAATGGCTTGTTCTGGATGATCAAGGGATTGTAACTAGGAGTGACTGAATGAAATTATGAGGGGAAATTTAGGTTGAATGGTAGGAAAAAACCTCCTAAGAGTGAGACATAGTGTCATGTTGTAGAATTGCCTCCTCAAGGGAGGAGGCGGGAGCCACGCTGCCTGGATATTTAAAATTAGGCAGGAGATTATTCTGAAGGGAACAGTCCTGCACGGGCCGCTGTCATCTTTCTGATGTCGGTATCAGGCGATGCCTTTTAAGCCACAGCGAGAACCCATGGAAGAGCTTGCTGTGTTAATTATAAAGGAAAGCATATAGTGCCAGCACTTGCTACAACAAGGGGCAACCGCGACCAGCAGCTGGAGTTTAAATTGGATACTAAAGCATGTGGGAAGAAAGGCTACTTGACAATCTTCCAGCAGAATTATTTTCAAGTGGAAAAGTGTGCATTTCACAGAATCAAAATGTTTCACGGGAACACAGGGATTCGGTTCAATTTTTCAACCAAAGAAACACCCAAATATATTTATTTTTCTAGAAGGTGAAATATGTTCAATTCCATAGCATTATTTTCAATGATACCTTTTGAAGAATTTTTATTTAGGGGAAGTTTCTAGTTTTCTGTTCTGATTCCAGATGAAAGGAAGTCTTGCGGTAGGGGAAGATGGAGCACAGTGCAAAACAGGAACTGGCTCTAATGAATATCGAGTGATATCATCAGAGACCAGCTAGTGTTTGCTCCTCTCTGTACACTTCTGAGGATGGCAGCACCGTTCCTTGCAAGCTGAATCCCATAATATTCTGTGTGTTTCTCATCAATGAACAAGAGAAAAAGGAGGCAAGTGTCCTAGGGTTTGCTTTTCAACCCTCGGGATACAAAAAACCCTCATTTGAAATCTTGCTTGTAGCTCACGTCCCCCCATTGTGAGGATAAAACCCCAGCACAGTCTCGCAGAATGTGCTTTGCTTCCGTCAGCAAAAATCTAACCCCTTGGCAAAGAGTCATGAATTAACAGAGGGTAAGTATTGTTTTCATCCCATAGGTGCAAAAAATGAGAAACAGAGATTAGTTGGCAGCTTGAGGTCATGCAATGAGTTAGTGGAAGAGCCCATGGCTTTGGTTCCCGCTCTGTAACTAAACCACACAGCCAGTTATCTGGTATCTGAACTCCTGGTAAACAGAAACTTACCTTCAACAGTTCAGAAGCTGGTAAAGCACACAGAGATTACAACTGGCTTATTAGAATCACTGACCCAGAAAGCTGAGGTAAAAATCTCACACAGATGTGTTTTTTCTGGGAGCTCAATTCTGCCCAGGCTTCTAGCAAACCAGAAGGACCCTCCCTACCCAAACTTCTAGCCAAACTCCAGACACACAGACTAGAACCTCAAAAGGAGATTTGAGTCAGAGATTGCCAATCAGATTCTGGGGGCAACCTTTTGGGTTGGTTGTCCTAAAAGTTAGCCTTGTACCAAAAGACCAGACTTCAGTACCCCTGTGCCTGGGAATGTCTGGAACTGGATCCACGCTTTGTGGCTTGGTCTCACTTCTAATTCTTTTCTTTTTTTTTCNTCTAGCAAACCAGAAGGACCCTCCCTACCCAAACTTCTAGCCAAACTCCAGACACACAGACTAGAACCTCAAAAGGAGATTTGAGTCAGAGATTGCCAATCAGATTCTGGGGGCAACCTTTTGGGTTGGTTGTCCTAAAAGTTAGCCTTGTACCAAAAGACCAGACTTCAGTACCCCTGTGCCTGGGAATGTCTGGAACTGGATCCACGCTTTGTGGCTTGGTCTCACTTCTAATTCTTTTCTTTTTTTTTCTCCTCTTGAATCGTTTTCTCATAACTAAATACCACAATAATGGCAAGAAGCTACCCAGAGGCCATGTGGGGAGAAACTGCATTATTTCTGATCATTTCAGGGAAGGGAGGTTGGATGGGAGGGAGGCCTGAATTCACTGGAAAAGATGTCCTGTCTGTTCACAGATCAGTTATGCCAAACTTCCCTGTCTTCTGACTTCTTCCATCTCCTCAACTATCCATTGGTTTCCTTTCTTTACTTTTCATTTTCATTTCACAGGGCACTCAGTTTTCAGCATAATTTTCTTCCCTCAAGGACCAAACTCAAGTCCCACCTTTGGGACCTGGACTGAGGTTTAAAATCCCTCCCCAGCAAAAAAGGCACTTGGATCTGGCATTTACGATTCAGGCCTGTATCTTCTAACTACAGCTCTAAACTGGATCAAAGACTTTTGTTCCCAGCTTTTGTTCCCTTCTCTGTTCCCTTGAAATGTCAGCAAACATGATGACTTTGTTGATGCCGTCAGGGTGGTCTGACCGCTTCCCACGCTGGGCATACAGATTGTGTAGCCGTGGAGCAGTCAGCAATTCACTGGGTGTCTCCTCTAGGATGTTGTTGTTCCTCACACCAAGGCAGTGGCCTGAAGCAGCAACACTGCCATGAAATCAACAGAAAACAAATCCACCTCCAGCTGCCCTGGCTCGCACAGCGACACGCAGACTGTTTGTTCCAAACCAGCAGCTGCCAATGCTGCCAGGAGGACAGGAAACCACGCTGGGAAGTCAGGGCTCTCCTCAGATATTGGGATGGATATCCACCCCTTCAGACATTCCCCGCTTTGTCTGGAAGAAGGCTCAAAATATACACATTACTGCTGCCTCCCGAGCCGAGAGACTGCAGGGATGTCAGAGACCGCAGTCCTCGTGGCTGTTCTAGCTCTCTGCTGACTTCCAAGTGGAAATGGTTTCTCTCAAGCCCAAGTGAGGGGACAAAGGCATGTCCTACCCCAGACACCTCCTGTCACCTCCCCAGACGCCCCCGCGGCTGCTCTGAGATGACCTGGGACGTCCCTGGCTACTGACTGTTCCTGCTGGCTGCACTGCGGGGTAGGGGCAGACAGCGCTGCCGGCCATCCTGACCTGGGTTGCTCCCTGAAAGCCTGTGCAGAGCCCAGCAGGCTCCGCCTGAGCCATGGGGAGTACCCACAAAACGTGTCTGCCCGCTGTGGCAGCATCACAGGGCAGTTCACAGGAGGGATGGGGAAAAAGAGTCAACTACCAACCACAGGCCGTATTTCTCTGCCCCATCACAGGAACCACTTTTAGCCCATACTGCCCAGTAAAGGTTGCCTTAGCATCATTCCTCTGCCCACCTGAAGTGTTCATACCAAGCGGGATCCTCAGGGCTTCCAGGACATTTGTCCAGCTCTCTCTGCTTTGCCTGCCAATATGCTGTAAAATGCCGGTCGTGGCCTCTCAGCTGTTCTGAAATAATGTGTTTGGCTTCAGCCTGAAGAGCCCGAGNCCGCACGGCTAAACTCAGCTGGAGCTGTGCCGCTGCTCACACATGAAAGTGGGATGGGGGACCGGGAGAGGCGACCTCCCTGTTCTTTTTAGGGAGCTCCAGCCTACACGATGCCAGTGGCTTTTCTGGAAGGTGCCTAGCAGCTGGCAGCACCAGCTAAAACCTGTAAGCACTTTGCAGGATGGGACCCCGTTTCCAAATCTGGTCTGGAAGCAAAGCAGCACTTTGATGAAGAAGCGCGCAAGAGAAGCAGGCTCCACCAAGCTCACATTTCCCGTCGCGCTCTCCCTCTCTTTTAGTACAGCTTGCTATTCGTGAATGAATTACCTCAATCCCTCTGAAGCAATGTTCTGACCAGGAAAAGGGTGTGGGGATTATTAATGGAAAAATCCTTGAATCTTTTAGCCCTGTAGCATGGCTACAGTTACAAGGAAAACAGGATACCATGCATGCATATGGGAAGGAGGAAGAGAAAAGGAGCAGAAACTCTAATGATCTACAGGGACTGACTCGCAAGGAAGAACAAAGTGGCGGTGGTGAATTGGCAGAGCTGGCCCAAATTACCAGGAGAGAAACGAATGCACACAATAGTGGTCTGCACGGAGTGTAACTACCACCGAGGGAAATGGCTTGTTCTGGATGATCAAGGGGTTGTAACTAGGAGTGACTGAATGAAATTATGAGGGGAAATTTAGGTTGAATGGTAGGAAAAAACCTCCTAAGAGTGAGACATAGTGTCATGTTGTAGAATTGCCTCCTCAAGGGAGGAGGCGGGAGCCACGCTGCCTGGATATTTAAAATTAGGCAGGAGATTATTCTGAAGGGAACAGTCCTGCACGGGCCGCTGTCATCTTTCTGATGTCGGTATCAGGCGATGCCTTTTAAGCCACAGCGAGAACCCATGGAAGAGCTTGCTGTGTTAATTATAAAGGAAAGCATATAGTGCCAGCACTTGCTACAACAAGGGGCAACCGCGACCAGCAGCTGGAGTTTAAATTGGATACTAAAGCATGTGGGAAGAAAGGCTACTTGAAAATCTTCCAGCAGAATTATTTTCAAGTGGAAAAGTGTGCATTTCACAGAATCAAAATGTTTCACGGGAACACAGGGATTCGGTTCAATTTTTCAACCAAAGAAACACCCAAATATATTTATTTTTCTAGAAGGTGAAATATGTTCAATTCCATAGCATTATTTTCAATGATACCTTTTGAAGAATTTTTATTTAGGGGAAGTTTCTAGTTTTCTGTTCTGATTCCAGATGAAAGGAAGTCTTGCGGTAGGGGAAGATGGAGCACAGTGCAAAACAGGAACTGGCTCTAATGAATATCGAGTGATATCATCAGAGACCAGCTAGTGTTTGCTCCTCTCTGTACACTTCTGAGGATGGCAGCACCGTTCCTTGCAAGCTGAATCCCATAATATTCTGTGTGTTTCTCATCAATGAACAAGAGAAAAAGGAGGCAAGTGTCCTAGGGTTTGCTTTTCAACCCTCGGGATACAAAAAACCCTCATTTGAAATCTTGCTTGTAGCTCACGTCCCCCCATTGTGAGGATAAAACCCCAGCACAGTCTCGCAGAATGTGCTTTGCTTCCGTCAGCAAAAATCTAACCCCTTGGCAAAGAGTCATGAATTAACAGAGGGTAAGTATTGTTTTCATCCCATAGGTGCAAAAAATGAGAAACAGAGATTAGTTGGCAGCTTGAGGTCATGCAATGAGTTAGTGGAAGAGCCCATGGCTTTGGTTCCCGCTCTGTAACTAAACCACACAGCCAGTTATCTGGTATCTGAACTCCTGGTAAACAGAAACTTACCTTCAACAGTTCAGAAGCTGGTAAAGCACACAGAGATTACAACTGGCTTATTAGAATCACTGACCCAGAAAGCTGAGGTAAAAATCTCACACAGATGTGTTTTTTCTGGGAGCTCAATTCTGCCCAGGCTTCTAGCAAACCAGGAGGACCCTCCCTACCCAAACTTCTAGCCAAACTCCAGACACACAGACTAGAACCTCAAAAGGAGATTTGAGTCACAGATTGCCAATCAGATTCTGGGAGCAACCTTTTGGGTTGGTTGTCCTAAAAGTTAGCCTTGTACCAAAAGACCAGACTTCAGTACCCCTGTGCCTGGGAATGTCTGGAACTGGATCCACGCTTTGTGGCTTGGTCTCACTTCTAATTCTTTTCTTTTTTTTTCTCCTCTTGAATCGTTTTCTCATAACTAAATACCACAATAATGGCAAGAAGCTACCCAGAGGCCATGTGGGGAGAAACTGCATTATTTCTGATCATTTCAGGGAAGGGAGGTTGGATGGGAGGGAGGCCTGAATTCACTGGAAAAGATGTCCTGTCTGTTCACAGATCAGTTATGCCAAACTTCCCTGTCTTCTGACTTCTTCCATCTCCTCAACTATCCATTGGTTTCCTTTCTTTACTTTTCATTTTCATTTCACAGGGCACTCAGTTTTCAGCATAATTTTCTTCCCTCAAGGACCAAACTCAAGTCCCACCTTTGGGACCTGGACTGAGGTTTAAAATCCCTCCCCAGCAAAAAAGGCACTTGGATCTGGCATTTACGATTCAGGCCTGTATCTTCTAACTACAGCTCTAAACTGGATCAAAGACTTTTGTTCCCAGCTTTTGTTCCCTTCTCTGTTCCCTTGAAATGTCAGCAAACATGATGACTTTGTTGATGCCGTCAGGGTGGTCTGACCGCTTCCCACGCTGGGCATACAGATTGTGTAGCCGTGGAGCAGTCAGCAATTCACTGGGTGTCTCCTCTAGGATGTTGTTGTTCCTCACACCAAGGCAGTGGCCTGAAGCAGCAACACTGCCATGAAATCAACAGAAAACAAATCCACCTCCAGCTGCCCTGGCTCGCACAGCGACACGCAGACTGTTTGTTCCAAACCAGCAGCTGCCAATGCTGCCAGGAGGACAGGAAACCACGCTGGGAAGTCAGGGCTCTCCTCAGATATTGGGATGGATATCCACCCCTTCAGACATTCCCCGCTTTGTCTGGAAGAAGGCTCAAAATATACACATTACTGCTGCCTCCCGAGCCGAGAGACTGCAGGGATGTCAGAGACCGCAGTCCTCGTGGCTGTTCTAGCTCTCTGCTGACTTCCAAGTGGAAATGGTTTCTCTCAAGCCCAAGTGAGGGGACAAAGGCATGTCCTACCCCAGACACCTCCTGTCACCTCCCCAGACGCCCCCGCGGCTGCTCTGAGATGACCTGGGACGTCCCTGGCTACTGACTGTTCCTGCTGGCTGCACTGCGGGGTAGGGGCAGACAGCGCTGCCGGCCATCCTGACCTGGGTTGCTCCCTGAAAGCCTGTGCAGAGCCCAGCAGGCTCCGCCTGAGCCATGGGGAGTACCCACAAAACGTGTCTGCCCGCTGTGGCAGCATCACAGGGCAGTTCACAGGAGGGATGGGGAAAAAGAGTCAACTACCAACCACAGGCCGTATTTCTCTGCCCCATCACAGGAACCACTTTTAGCCCATACTGCCCAGTAAAGGTTGCCTTAGCATCATTCCTCTGCCCACCTGAAGTGTTCATACCAAGCGGGATCCTCAGGGCTTCCAGGACATTTGTCCAGCTCTCTCTGCTTTGCCTGCCAATATGCTGTAAAATGCCGGTCGTGGCCTCTCAGCTGTTCTGAAATAATGTGTTTGGCTTCAGCCTGAAGAGCCCGAGTAGTGCTGCTCTACTGCACTTCCCTGGTAGCCATCATGATAAGGATGTGATCATATTTAGGAATGAGCTGAGGCTCTTCCTGCTCTCTGCTCTGCACCTCTCAGGTTCAGGCGGTCTTTCCCTACCACAATGCTTTTTCCCACTGTTTATTATTAATTCATTTTCTCCAATTACAGCAGAAAAGGGCCCTGGCCAAACTGGAATTTTGCAGCATGTCTCAAAAAAGATCATATTTGTCTGCAGCTAGGCTTCATTTAAAGAAGGTCATTCTGTGGTCAAGCACTCTCAAAACAGACAATGTCTTGTGAACAGGTCTCCAGAACCTCCCATCCAGGCACTGTCATCGAAGCTTTCAACTTGACTGCTCCTCTGATACACATCCAACCTCACCAATACTTTCTCAGCAGTCTGTCCTTCAAGAGATTTAGGCCAACACAATCTACTTTTCTTGGAGTTGATGCTACCGCTATCTTCAATGCCAAGTGCAGTAAATTACAACAGTGCTACCTGTTGTTGACAAATCCACCTAAAATTTGGTTATTTTTTTCACTCTTGTCAGCTGTTGAGTTCTGGTCCATTCCTTGGACTTCCCTGGAGCTAATTTATGTCTCGTGCTGGCGGTAACAGGGAAAGCACTTTGTCACAGGGGAGATTCACAAGTACCTACATCACATAGAAGTTGCTTTTGTTCTGCTGTTTCACCAACCTAAATCATAAGCCCCTTCATGGCTGGGAACACTTGCCGTATATGCAGATTTGAAGTACTTCCCCACCAGTTGGCTGTAGCTTCCCAGATTTATACTAGTGTCACGGAGGTCAGAAGCTGGCCAGATGCCATGCAGCCTGCCTGTGCTTCTGGAGGAGCTCAATGGTCAAAGGCAGTGTGCTGAAATGGAGGCAAGTTGTCGGAGTGCTGCAAGGTGCTGGAAAAACTTTTCAGAGCCACAGTAACAAAATGAAGACACCCTTTCTCTGCCAGCACGTGAATCCCGTATACTTCTTGTGCCCCACTGCGAGAGACCCTGTGTGTTGGAGCACTTGAAAGGAAATGTGGGGTGCCAAAAGCCACGTGCTAGGGAAGGCCTGTGGTGCAACGTGCAGCCAACCCCTATGTTCCTAACCGGATCCCCTGGCTTGTACAGCCCTGGCCCATCAAACTCTGCCACGCAGCCCTGCATGTTCCCTTCTACTCCATAGCTTCATATACCAGAGGACAGCTGGGCAGAGGACATTCAGTCAGGCCTGCTGTGCCTCTGGCCCACCTGAGCAGAGTAGGAAAGGAGCTGCAAGGAGACACGAAATGCATGAAGTGCAGACACAGCTGTTGTGGAACGTAGACCAATGCCCTGGTCCCCTGGGCACAGATGATCCCATATAGAGTTAGAGCCTGGTTTCGCGTGCAGCGTTCAGGCCATCACAGGTTTTAGGATGGCTCTGGGTAGAGATGGGAGTCAATTGTATGAACCCCGCACGTAATGCACTACCCTTGATCAGAAATGCTGGGCATAATGGCATAATTCAGCAGCATAGCCTGGTTCAGAACCCCCTTGGTTTTGCAGCATGCAAGCAGATACTTGGGTGGGTGACATCTTGTTGGACTCAGGCTGGAAAGGGAGATGGCAAAGGAGGTGGGACTCACATTCAGGTGTACATCAGCAAGCTTGTCCTGCTCAGAAGAAACAAAGGAAATGCTGCAAAAGATAGTGGCGTTCCCAGGGAATCCGCTTTTGAATCTGGCTTGCCTGGCCGCAACCTGAGACTCCTTTATAAATTGCATCAGGAAGGCAGCATTGGCTAACAGAACACAACAGCTAATCATAAAATCCGAAGAATATCCATTATGTGCTCAGCTAGTGACATTTTAAAGCCTATAATTTTTTGCATCTGTAGTCTCCTGGCCTGTATTATTTACTCTCCCTTCCTTTGGAGCCAAGCTAGAGACAGACTCAGATAAAAACCCTGCAGCTGAACACCCCAGATTTCAGGGAAAATGAACTCAGGCATCTGCACTCCAAATTCAGCCCTGATCAGAGCAATCTGAGAAGAACCAGTTCAAAATGAGCTGGGCTCCAGACAGGCATCTTCATCTCCCACGTCAGGCAGGAGACAGCAGAGACCAGTGCCAGACCTCCAGAGAGTAATCCAAGCAGGCTCTTGAGATACGCAAAACTCAGGTGAAACTTAAGTCAGCTTTGTAGACCTGTAGACCTTGGTAGACAACAAACACAAGGTCTTTTTCTTCTGATGTTAGGTTTTGTTGGGGAAATTTTTTAACTTCGATTTGGTAGCACTTGGGTAACCTCAGTCCTCTTTTACACAACAGCCTGGGCACTCCTGACAGGAAGCTTTATAGAGGGTTTGAAAAAGGCACTTGGAAAAATATGAATTCAGGAAACAAGAATGTTATAACCTTGCTAGCACAAAGGCAAAAGCCATTGCGCGCACACAACTTTAGAAGCAGTGCAGCAAAATCCTTTGAAGGAAAACATCAGTGATTTTTATTATTGCCTTATATGAGTTCAGAATGTTGCAAAGTTAAACAAAGCAACTATAAAGCTGAGTATTTAAAAATACTTAATGTTTCACAGCCTCCTTTGAGATGAATCAGGTATCCAAACATCTGGGGACTGCAAAATCCATCAGGAAACACAGACAGATGAGACACATCGAGACAGGAAGGTTCAGGGCTGCCATCGGAGAGACAAGGAACAGCAGGAGATTCCCGCAGGTTCTTTTGGGTAAGAAATGTTAGTACTACATGGATACATACACTAAACAAAAAGAGGAAGAAAAAGAGAGGGCTAAAAAAGGTTTTTGCAAGTCTCCTGCTGTTCTGTGTCTTTCTCACTTTGCTCTGATCTCTCTGTACATGTCACTGGCTGGCAGGATGACTGCTTCCTGATTCATGATTTCATATTTAATTCTTTCTATATAAAAGGAATTTAAAGGAAATTATTACAAATGGTTTGGCCACATTGCATCAAGTCATTGGAAACTATTTCATTACCCTTGACATTTTCCTTTTTTTTCCTCTCCTTTTTTATTTCTCCTTTAAGAGAAAAGTTAGATGCTTTCCTAAACACTTTCCAGACTTGAGCTATTCACAGATTGCATGTGGAAGGCAAACACAGCCCAGGCCTGGAAGAAAGAGGCTCTCACACTGGACACCCCAGTAGCTTGGGGCACTGCAGGCGGTGTCCTCAGCAGCGTTTCCTTTCAGAGAGCTGTTGCTGCATGAAAATGCTTTGGGTGTAGCAATCCTGTGCTCATCCCACAGGCGCTTCATGAAAGAGGCAACTGTTCCATGTTGGGAATTCAGAGAAACCTCTGGCCAGCAGCGGCTGCTGGAGGCACCCTGATTAAAGCCCCATTGTTTTTGCCCACTCCAGCGGTCCTGCTAAACTGCTCCCCGATGAAGCCCCTGTCTGTCCAGTGGTTTGTGAAGAGGCAAATAAGTAAATATGGTCATTGCTGGGAATAACAAAGATTGAGGGAAGCAAGGAAAGAGGAAGCAATGAAAAAAATCCTTTAATGCACTACATTTCTTCAAAGGCAAATGCCAAGGAGTTGGGTTTCTGGGCTGTGTTTCTTTTGTCTTTCTGACTCCTGGATCTTACTGTACTAAGGGCTTTGAGACACTAACAAACACATTGCAAACACAAGAAGGGGTGTTGCAGGAAAAGGGCGTTGAGATCATACTTAATCAAACTTCCTTACATTTTGATAGCTACAGTACTGCTGTATAAGTCAATCATCTCTTTGCCTTTGCAGTTCTCTGCAGCCAACACAGCTAAGCCACACACTTCAGGCCAAGACCTGTATCCTGATGTTAGTACCTGGCTGATGGGTTTGAGAGGAAAAAAAACCACCAGGCTAAGTTCATCTCCTTGCACAAGTCTATCTCAAAGGGGGATGAACTGCATGATCGAAAAGCAGGAACTTATTGGAGACTGTAAACTCAGAGAAGTTTTGTTCATAGCACAGGCTTCCAAAGCAAAGGAAGCTGAGGCACTGCATGCCCTCAGCAGGCAACGAAGCTGAGCACATTTAAACATTAAGTATTGAAAGCTTATCGAAGTGAGATAAAGCTGCTCTTGCTCCCACCCATAGACCCCAGAACTGATCAGAGACTGAAGCTCATTTTAACATCAGTTAGGCACCAAAGGGGGGAACGGAAAAATGTAGTTAGCTGATGAAAAAATGCATCACTTGCAATGCAGGAACTCAATGGCATCTCCTTGCACTTTCCAAAACCAAACTTGTTTCAAGGGCTGAAAGGAGCCGGAAATAATTCCCTCACCTCTTGCCCTGGCTCAGTTTTGGGTAAAAATCTGGAAGAGGACTTTTGGATAACAAGAGTTGTTGGCACTGTGAGCATCTTCCTTTACTCTCTGCTGTTTCTGATGAACACTATTCCTGTCTATCCTCTGCTTGTCTGTACCCAGAAAAGCATCTCTGCATCTGCTCTAACCCTACTACCAAAGCTGCCAGGATTTTGAATTTTGCTCCCACTTACAGCCCTCTCTCTTCTACCATTCATTGGCAGTCTATAGTTCCAATACGGTCAGTTTTGCTCTCAGAGTAGTTTTTCCAACCTTCCCCTTCAAGTATATTGGAATTTCCTCACATGCTTTCTCCACTCCACCTTTGCCCTTATTCCCTTTCCACATTTGTTCCTTCCAGTCTCCTTTTTCATTTCTCTGCCACACTTTTTCTCTCCCAGCTGTTTCTTTGGATGCATGATCATTAGCTTCTATCAATAACCTAAGGTTGGGCCTGGTCCCAAAACCAGAATCAACTGAAATTGCTGACGGTGACTTGTAAGGGGCAGTCCTTCCCGTGAGCCAGTAATGAACCACGTCCCAGGGTGTGCAAAGAAAAAGCTGTGTTATTCCATATTCTCCTTTCTAAATCAGAGCCTATAAAATGAAGATTGCAGTCTTGCAAAAAAGTCTTTGCAGCATTTTTTGTTTTGTTTTGTTTTTGCAAGATTAGCAGAATTAAAGACAGCATCCTGGCCAAATTCCAGTTTAGGGTAATCTCTTCTGCTATTTCAGATAGATGCTGCATTGTTTTTCCATTTCCTAGACCCAGGGGTTAGGTGGTAAATGGCTGTCATGTTCTCTTCAAAGCTTAAACGTCACGTATCAGGGCAGAGGCCTCGCTAACTCAGGAGGAAGCACAAGCAACCTTCCTCTCTAGGTACGTAAAGCCATCCTGGTGTTCCTCACGCCTCCCTCTGAGGCCCTTGCTATGGGGCCTGCCTGAGAGAGGCAAGCTGAGCAAGCACCATCCTTTTCCACCTTCAGCATCATCCACTGTGGCACTCCCCACAGCTGCAAGAGCTCACTTTTCAGTACGGCGTGATGAAAACAGCTGAGACCCTCCCCATTTAAGAATAACGATAATTTAAAAAATAATAATAATGAGAACTTTGTTCCAAAAAGAAGACGATAGCAGCATCGTTTAACCACTGCGGGGAGTAGGATGTGGAAGAAGAAGGAGTGGCCTAAGGTCTCACTGAGTCAAGCAGCGGCAGGAGCAGAGCTCGCCGTAGCCTGTGGCATGCCACTGGTGTGACTCCAACCACCTCCTTTGCTCCACGCAACTCAAACTCCAATCCGAGCGACACAGCCTTCATTTGCGTACAAACACCAGAATGTAAAGAGAAAAGCAAAAGGTGTGCTTTTAAGCTGTTTACAGCTCCGCCAGGTCACCAAACCGGATGCGGGATAAAAGAAGCCAAGCTGAGGGTGCAAAATTTCATTTCACATGTGAACATCCAGGCTCCCTTTTTGGTGCTGCCTTGGCATGGGGCGTGGAGCGGATGGCACTGCCCAGGGCACGCGTGGAGCTCTTCCCAATATTCCAGACAAGTGTGCTGCTAGTAGCTCACAAAAGCACTCAGCTGAAACCGCTGACATGTGTCAAATTCCCCAAGCAGCGTTACTGGCCCAGCCAAGTGAGTTCGAGGAGCCATCTGGCCAGGGACGCAGAGCCCACGTGCCGGGGGCCGGCCTCTTGCTCCCCGGGCCGGGATAATCGGACATTGTTTGGCCACTGAATCGCCGCTCTGTCGGGCTGCGGGCTTGTCTCGTAGGGATAAGCTAATTAACATGCAAACTGCCAAGGGAAGGAGAGGGTCAGAGATGGCCCTCACCCCTTCCTCTCCCCCATAATAAACAGGAGATTTATGTGAAACCACAACACCCCAATGCAGGGAGGGGAGAATGGGTGGGGAAGGGGGTAGGGAAGGGAGAAGCTTCCCATTCAAACCCTAATCTGGGAGCCCTCATTAACCACAGGAGAGGATTTTCCTGCCGTACCCCGGTTTTCAGTCAGTTCCCCGTGCACTTGGGAGCAGCCCCCAAAGCCGCCCGGAGAACTCAGCGGAGCTCGGTGCCACGCTTGCTGCCTTCTCTCCCTTGTCCCGCATCGGCCGAGGTCCCGCTTTCAGCACTGCAGCCCAACCCCAGAGCTGAAAGCACCGCAGAGATCGGACCACACGGAACGTCCCAGCCTCCACACAGCATCACCGTCAGGTAAAGCAAGTAACGCTATTGCTGTCAGCCTCTTTTCAAGGAGGCAGAAGTGGGGAAAGGGGTAGAAATAAGGCATGTTACAAGCTAAAATATCTTTCCTTAAGCACAAGAATTGATGTCAGGTGCACCTGCACTGTCCCCTGAATCACAGCTATACAAAATCTTTTCATATCCTGCAAACATTCTCTGTCAAGAGGCAGGAACACATTTTTCTGATTTTTCCCATTCTCCCAAAAAAACCACACGCATGTCTCTTTCTTCTTTCTCTACCAATGCTCACTTAAAATTGCTTCATAGGTATATAATGTCGCAAAGAAAAGCCTTGCTGTCACCCTTTGTCCATCTGTTAAATCCTTCCACCATCCTGCAGTGAGTTCAAATCTATAGTAAGAGATGCATGAAAAATCCAAAGTAGGGAACCATTATTAGGGCAGGGATAAGCCTCCAAAGCCCTTAGGATCCAGAGCTGCAGTTCACGTCTGTCTTTAATGCCCAAGAGCTAACATCAGTAATTTAACGAGCGCCTTACATCCTGAAATGTTTCACAAACTGCAAAAACAAGACTTACTCCACCCACCTCTAGGCTGAGAGGTGGCAGCTGTTGAGCTGGGCAGAGCAACGCTACGTGACAGTTTACGACACTGAGAAAAAACAAAACAAAACCCAAATCATGGCTCCAGCTGAAATTGTTTCTGGACAGGGGAAGATGCAGCACAGCATGTACATATGTAAAAAAGTCCCTATCCTCTAGATACAAAAGATAAACCAGAACTTTTTTAAGGATTAGGGCCCTTGTTTTGCACTGTGCCCAAATGGCAACGTTTCCCTAAATGATGCCAAGGCAGCAACTTGACTGAACTGATACTGCGCTTGCCATCTTCTGAATGACCCACCCTATTCCTGCATCAGCTTTTTTTTGGGCAACTCCCATGCAAGCGCTAACCAGACATAAACCAGCTTAGGGTGTAATTGCTGCGAGCGCAGCTTAAAGCTGAACAGCAGCACGCTTATTGAGCTACCATGTTCAGGAGCCTAAGTAGTATCCAGTTAATCTTCTCAAATCTTATTATTGCAGCAGAGTGACAGATGGGTATTTTAGCAGGCTAGAAATGAGGACTAATTAGGACTCATAGCCCTTCTTTGTTTTTATGACATTGGTTCCTTCCTCGCCTCTGAAGCACGTTTACGAGCAGTGCTGGGGATGGAGGGGGCTGCCTCCGCTGCCGCGCTCTGCCTGCACGGGTCACCTGCGCCTGGCTCATCCAGGGATGGGGCTGCGGGAGGATGTCTAGAGGGGGACCCCAAATCAAAGCTACTGGGATGCAGAACTAGATTTCCTGACTTAGACCCCATTTGTGGCTTTACACAGCAAACCTTGGGCAGCAGTATGTGACTGGCGCTCGCTGTCGAGCCAGGAACGAAGAATAATGGACTCAATAGATCAAAACCAGCTCTTCCCATTTACTGCTCTTAAGCCCGCCTGAGGCGGTGACGCTTGATATATTGACTTTGGCAACTGCCAAAAAGTATGCAGGATTGCATACTGCCATCCTGGCAATAAAGTTATTGAAACAGAGCAGGAGGGGGGGAAAAAAAATTAAAAAAAAAAATTAAGGGGAACTGGAAACAGTTGAGAGAAGGGAGAATCCCCCATGCCCCTTCTGTAACCCTGAGCTGTTGCCTCAGGCCAAACCCCACGCTCCTTTTAGAGGTTCTAGGACATTTGTTTTAAGTTTTTTTTTCAGCATTCCTCTACCTTGTTGTACTTCTGGTTTCCAGCCGGGACTGGAAGGGAGAGAACAGGATTATAGAAGGAAGTCTGTTGCCCTATTTTTCTGGCTTGATTAGAAGCAGAAGATGCAATAAATCTCACAAGCGAGTTTGTTCTCATTTAGCCTTTCATGTATCTGAAACTACCTGACCAGAGCAAGGGTAAGAAAAACGCAATACCAAGTGGAGCAGGCTAGGAAGATAAAAAGAGAAAGAGCAAAATGGTGAAGCTGTTCCCCTCTCTGATTTTGCATAAGGGAAGAAAACAATTCAGTCCCGCTGACAGCTTATTTATTTCACACAAATCGCAGCACAGACGCAAGGGATCCAGAAGGAGGCTCACCCTGCCTGATCACACCTCTGCACCTCCTGAGGTGTGACTGCCATCACTACCAGGAGCACCATAACAAGAGATGAAGAGAAAAACAAGCACTAGTTGCACATGGAGCAAAGGGGTTTCCGCAGGCTGATTGCCCCTGTTGTGCTGCCAAGCTGCCTGTATGCAGCAGGACCGACAGTCACATTCACTGCTAAAGACGGCAAACACAGAATACTTACAGTATCAAAAATATCCCAACTGAAATATTCAGATCCAAATAAACAAACCCCTCCCTTTTCTTCCAGTGTTCTGGGTTTGCTACATCAGTGTTTTTTGATGAGCCAGTGAATACAGACAGTAAGATCAGGCACAGATGTAGCCCCGATTCTCAGCCCTGCATCCCACATATAGAGAAAGTTCGCGAGCATGTCAGCACCTTTCAGAAAAAAAGGCAGTACTAATGCTGCTGTGTTTGGTGAAAACCATACTGGTATCATTTAAAATAAGTTTATACTGGAGCATCTGACCTGTTCTCCTGTCTAACACTGCGCAGGAAACACGTTACACAATTTAGTTACAGCAGGAATGTCTCCTGGCCCTTTGGATGTTCAATCCCTATTTTAGAGATGCAGGTGTATCTCCTCTAACCATTTCACCATGTGACAGCATTTAATCACATTACAAAACCAAATGCACACACGTTCCCAGATGAGAGAACACAAAGAAAAGACACGAGATGTAAATAGAGCTTTGCATTTGGTTTTGGGGTTTGTTTTTGTTCTTTCTTTAACAGTTCTGTGCTTTACAGAACTAAACAAAGCCTCCTGTTCCAGATGATAAATCTTCAAGCTGCTCCTGGCCCCAGAGAGCACAGGAGATAATAGCATTTCCAAAGGCATTTAGTTAGCTGAGCCTTGAGTGTAGAAGAGGGCAAAGAGAGGAGCTGGAGATAAATGGCTATAAACCCAGCTCAGCTGCTCAGGGTACATTTCTGAGAGCAGCAGCCACAGCTGAGAATCCTGCACGGGGATGCACACCTCCCCTCCCCTTGCCCGGTCCCCGCGCTGGAGAAGGACGCGTAACACAGGCACCGCAACAGGAGGAATTCCGGCCACAAGCCCCCGGTGTGGGGCACAGTGCCTTTGGGGGGGCTGTGCAACCACCACCTGAGAAAGGGGTGCTGCTTCACGGCATTATTTGTAGGCTTTCTGTTAAGCCAAGGCTCTGCAAAGCTTTCCTCAGATGCGGCATATCGGCATATTATATAAAGCATGCATTAATTTGTTTGAGCTGGCCAGCTGCAAGACTGCAGAAATCATTAAAGCACAGTGGCCCTTCACGAAAAGACAATTCATTTTCAGCATTAACCGGGGCAGAAAGGATCCTTAACACTGTCCCACCTGCATATTAGTTATTGACTGACATTGCCAGCCTAGCCTGGGAGACCAAGGCCAATTTCTGATAGAAACTGTCTGAATTACTAGGAACATCAGAAGAATTAGGAAGAGTGTTGCCAGCAGGTCAAGTGATGTGATCCTTTGCCTCTGCTCAGCACTGGTGAGCCCACTCCTGGAGCCCTGTGTCCAGCTCCCCAGTACAAGAATGACACAGACTAACTGGAGCGAGCCCAGCTCAGGGCCACAATGATTAAGGGACTGGAGCACCTCCCATATGAGGAGAGGCTGGGAGAGCTGGGACTGTTCGGCCTGGATGAAAGAAAGAACATGAGGGATCTTATCGATGTGTACAAATACCTGATGGGAAGGAATGAAGAAAAGGGAACCAGGATCTTCTCAGTGGTGCCCATCGACAAGAGGCACAAATTAAAAAAAATGAGGTTCCATCTGAACACAACATTTTGTTACTATGACAATAGTCAAAGGCTGAATCAGGTTGCCCAAAGAGGTTGTGGAGTCTCTATCTGTGGAGACATTAAAAACTCAGCTGGACACAGTCCTGGGCAACCAGCTCTAGCTTACCTTGCTTGAGCAGGGAGCTGGTCTAGATAATCTCAATAGGTCCTTGCTCATATCAATAATTCTGTGATTCTGTCACATATTCAGCTGTTGTCAATGTAACTTTTCCCCTATGCACATTAAATTACCTAAGTCCAAGTGGCCATCCAGTCCACCCAGCATTGCTTGGAACTGGGGCTGTCACACACAGCATCAGCTACTTGCACTAGGATGGAGGTAGGCTGGTGTGAACCTAGACCAGGCTCCCAAAAGGGAGGACAGCAACTGAGGCAGAGGAACTGAAGCCAAATGCAAAAAGCATGGGGTTTGCTTTATCCCTTTTGGTGCACTGTTAAGATCAAAAGTGCCTCCACTGGGCTGAAAAAGGGGAATCTAATCCAGCTGCAGGGTCATGTTCAAGGCAGGGGGGTGAGACAGAAGAGGACTGGGACCTCCCTGCCTGTTTAAGTGCGGTGTGTCAAGACTTGTAGCATTAGGGACTAAACTCTGCTCTCACACACACTGATAGCGTTGATTTGGCACTCGAGTGAGGGTGAAGTTTAGTATTGGTGTCTATAACTTCATTATATGCAAGGGCCTAGATGTCTGACAACAAGCAAGGTCTCAAGCCCATGTTAAGTACTTTCGTATCTGCAATCACACTGGGGCAGAAGACCAGAAAGTCTGCTTATGGTTTCAGATAAATATAGAAAACAGAGGGCTACATATTGCATTAAGTATGAAAGTTAATAATACAGTCAGCACAGTTGTCCCACGTTATTTAATTTAACACTAAATTCAATTTATGTTACACTGGTCTCTGTCTGTGTCCATTGTAAACATGCTGCAGATTTTTTTCCTTTTTTGTTGACAATGCAAAACACATTCACTGAAGTTATCAGCAGAGAATCTGAAGGCTCTGGCATACAAACAAAGGACAGCTGGGGCTTGAGGCTCTGGGAATGTATGGAAAGGAGACACTAGTAGGCAACTGGCAACACTAGTTGCCCCTAAAACAATCAGCAGTGGAGCCAATTAGTAGCCTAGGCATTGTAATAAGGCATCTGTAGGTTTCCGTGTCAAAGCTCTAAGTGCATCCAGCACCCCGTTGGTGGTTCAGAACTGGAGGCAGACGCTGGTAGCTCTCCATCCTTTAATCACCTACCATTTGCATTTCACACTTAGGAAAACTGCATCCAGTGCAGATCAGAGATCCAGTCGAAGCGGTGATATGGGCAGTGAGTCTGACAGCCACCCCACCGCAGGCCCTTTGGAGCAGGACTGGGTATACCATTACTGACAGGCTGTTTTCATTTCCCCTGTTACCGTTCGAGGAGAAATGCTGGAACATAAATCTTTGGCACAACCCTGACTGCCTGCAAATGTTGCTGCTGTATAATTGTGTCATATATGCAAAGCCCGAGTTGCAAGCTTTCTAGTATTTTGTTTGTGTCATGAGCTCTCCAAACTAGAACTAGGCCTACACCAAAACTTCGGATCCAAGCACTGCAGATTCTTGGGGGTGTCCCAGACTAATTGTTCATCATGTCTACATCAGTCTATGCTGTACAATCACCCTGTGCAGTCACAGCATTTCATCCACTGCAGTTCTTTCCTTGAACCTTTGTGAGCTGTGACACCACAAGCATGAAGTCCCTGCTCCTTGGTTTCCCAAGTCCAAATGAAATCAGCTGTTACCAACAAAGAGAAAACATTTGCTAAATCAAGATATGTTTTCCAATCTAGCATCTGCAGGCAAGACATGTGATTCACGCTGTTCGCAGGGGATGGGAGAAGGCAAGATCAAAGCGGGGCTTAGTGCGTGTAAACTACACGTGTGCCTCCTGCAGTGCTTGGTAAGGGAAATGTAAAGCAGGAGGCAGCAATGGAAGAGGTCTCTGCTAATCACACAGCACTAGCAATGGGAAGTCAATATAGAACAAGGAGCTGAGCTTGCAACACGAATGTTTAACTGCAGTAACACTGTGCCACAGAGACACAAAAATCCAGCTCCCAGGAACCAGAAACAGATTGAGGAAGTAACACAAACGTCATCCAAAACAAGGAGGAACAGACGAGTAACAGAAGCAGACAGATGGCTTCTGCTCCCGTTGTTCCCGGTGTCTTGTTGCTCTCACTTTGTTGCCATAGAGGCTGATATCTGGGACTCATAACGTGATGCTCCGCTTGTGAGAGCGGGTGGAGGAAAAGCAACCTTTATGTTATTAATAATTTCCCCCACACTATCCCTTTTGTCAGCAGAGTTTCTCACTGCCCTGTGCACTGGACATGCCTTGCCAGACTCTGAAAGGCCAAGGAGCTGTTTTCCCCCTAAGCCTGGTGCGGCTCCTCCACCTGCTAATTCATGTACTCAGCCCTCAGGGCTGCACTGCAACAGCTCTCCTCCGCTGTACAATAATACAGTCCCTCTTTTGCCCCAAAACTTCAGAGTCCGACTGTCCCTTTTGCTCCTTTCACAAAGATGAGGGGATGCGGCGTTAAGTATCCACACAAGCTGGATGACTACAGCAAGGGTATCCCTGACCCCACGGAGCAGGTCATGGGGCTGCTTAGTACATCAGCAATGTGAAAATGTAGAGCAGACTCCAGCAGCACATCAGATAAAAAAAGAGGACTAATGCATTTCAAGCCAGCCCAAGAGGTTGTTCTTGTCCCCTTCTCTGCTTCCTTCCTTGCAGGAAGACAAGTGTTTGCATAGCCTCAGGGTGAGGTAGGTCAGGGAAGAGATTCAAAGCAACCTGGCCACGAAGAGAGAAGAAGGTTTCTTTTCAGCTCTATCAGTTCTTGGGACAGAAATCCCCAATGCCACACTTTCTAATTTTGAGAGCAGGATGAATGCAGCTCTTCATTCTTCTGCAGCAGATTATATGATTGTGTGGCATTTTAATTTTTCCAAGGGGATTAAAAAAAAAAAAAAAAGCCTCATCTTTTTCCTCCACATTGCCATTAATGATCCTTCAGCAGTTTTCCCAGGACTTCCTGCATGCATCGTTAACCAAAAGCACCTATGGTGCATGCATTCACTTCAAAACATCAACACAGGAAAAGCAGCTCAAAAAAAAAAAAAAAAAAAAGTGGACACAAGAGCGTCCTTATGCGGTACACACTTACATGTGCTATGGACTTGCATGCACCCTCACGCACACCCCTGCACGCTCTTGTCCCACAAACACATGCAGCTGCACATGCAAGTGTGAGGAAGGAAAGCCACACGACCCAGAAAAGCTGCTTCACATCTGGGTAGCAGGTTTAACGATTGGCTCCAAAGGGAGCCTGTTCTCAAAGCAAACTATTTTCTTCCTGAGTGACAGATCTCCTCATCCGTCTGAGCACAGACAAGGCAGCTTTACAATGGAACACATAGCATCAAAATCAGGCGGAAGGTAGCATGCTAAGGGGCTGTACCAAAACAGCCAAAGAATACCCAAGGCCACCTTTCCTTTGTACAAAGCAGATTACCGCTGAATTACTGTTGTTCCTCAGAAATACTTGCCTATCTCACAGTACTACTTACAGTAAAGTCTTGACCTACTCTCAAAAGTGGTTAAGATCCTGCCTGGGGAGTCAGTGCAAGCCAGAGGTCCTATGTTTTTACGAGACCACTAACACTAAATGAAAACTTTCCTTACTCTCTCATTCAAATGCAGTTGTGACAAGGCAGAAGCAGTCATTGCACAGCCACACAGCGTAGAAGAATGCCATGTGGGCTACCCATATTGTTGTCTCTTCCCCGTATGACAATCCAGGGGCTCATAAGGGTTTCCTCACCCGTCTCCCTGTGCTACATTTGCAGACAACAGCTTTCCCTCCCCAGCCTCAGGCAGTGCTGCTGGCCAGCCATGCTCTCTGCCATGGCAAGAAGGAGCCTCAAGTGGAGAGCACGAGGCGTTTGGTGGCTTCAGAGCTCCTGAAATGAAGCAGCTCTGTTTCTACAGCAAATAACAACGCCAAGGAGCAGCATTAGGAAAAGAGACGGAAAGTGCTCTGGGTGCCACAGGCTCAGGATGAGAGGCGTTGAGGGAGCTGTGGGGAGTGTGGGAGGGGGTTAAGGAGAAAAGCTGATCTCATTGCATCCCAACCAGACAACATCAGGCAGGAAACAGATGTGCAAGAAACCACAGAGGGGTACAGCAACAGCAGAATTAACTCTGCAGCAAATAGGGGAAGCTAGGACGCACAGAGCTGACCTGCACCCTGAGAACAAGGCATCTAATCTGAGATTTGTTTTTTTGCAGTCCTGGTAGCACCTCCTGTCCCAACATCTAGACACCATCATACTAAAAATGAAGGAAATGAGTCAGCCTTTGTCCAAGTCCTACCTGGCTCTAAGCAAATGGAGCAAAGGTAGGTCGGAATCAGTAGTGGTTCCCATGCAAAAGACCGGAGTATCTTTTACCAGTACAATCACATTTTTATAGATGCTGTGTCTATTTCTATTTTACAAAATGGAAGCTGTACCTGGTTGTGTACCTGAAATCCCAGTCTGAATCTCCCATAGTTAGAAGTACTGAGAATATTAAACTCCGTTAGTCCCTCTCACCGTAACAGCTTTGACTTTTTCAGCCCCCTCTTACAACACTTCTGTGATATAACCAGAAGCACGACTACTCCTTGTGACTGCTTTCTTAGGTGGTTCAGATTGTCCTGCCTCAACTAAGGTTTGTGTACAACCTTGAGTCTTGTCTTCTCTGCTGGCCCATCGGTCACTAGAAAATTATACTGTCATTATTACAGGAACTGGGGGCCTGATGTGCAGCTCCCATGGACTTCAGTAGAGACACTATCAGCTTTTCTCCTCTGGAAACCAGGCTGGTTATTGAGAGGCCAAAATATGGCCTCTGATGTTAATCCTTCAGGGCTACTATCTGTGAGCTCCATTGCACCCATACAACACTTCAGTAAAATTTGACACAGGAAAATGTTTTAGTAGAGGAAATTAGCTCTAACTTCCTCCTGCATGGGTGCCTATCCATGCCTAAAGCCTGACACTGCTTTCTAGTGAAGCTCTGACACTCCAAAAGATCACTTGCTTCTGTGTGTGTGTGTGTTCAGTGCTGGCAGCGACAGAAGAGGGACTACGTTAAATCAGACAACTTTTACTCATTGGCATTGCCAGCCACCATTCTTTTATGTGGGCTTTTCCTCAAATCCACTGCTTTGTCATTGTTTGAGAATTTTAGTGGGAAGGAAGAAAAGGTAATTTTTCCCCAAGTTTCTCACCCTCTCGCCAGTAGAAAGACTTGAAAACGTAACTCAGATGCACGCTGAAGTTTCAGAAAACAGAAAGCCGAAAAAGAACCCAGTACTGATTCTTATTTTATCTCATGATTTTTTGTGGCCTGAGTCATGATTTTAAATGCTTGGGAGCACTTACAGCAGTCTGCCCCCATAAGGAGCATGACCAGTCTCTGTGTAGACACTGCCAGCAGGAAAAGGCCAAGTAGGGTCAAATGTGGTAGTGACAGGAACTGACTTGAAATACAGTAAATTCAACACATCTGACCTTCGAACCAGCCACCAGACAGCAACATCTGTCCATCACCACTGACCTGGATCAGATCTGAAGAATCAACTTAGAGCTAAAGGCTTTGTATCACATTTTTAGTCTCCTGAGTTAACCCACTGTACCTGATAAAGTCCTTCCATCTACACCGCTCTTAAATACTTTGTAGTTCTGCCGCAGCTTTTATTGTATTATCATAAAGCTCTTTATAACAGAGCCGTAGGTACATCTGTCTGGTAAGGGAGACAGCAGGATCTTTTCACCCTTCACCGAAACGCAGCCATCTCTGAAGCAGACCATAGCAAGTTATTAAACAGTTAAATGACAGGAGAGGAAATGCTGATACCTTAAGCAGAATATAATTCTCTCCACTGGAATTTGGCAACAACACAGGGACTAAGGTCCTTGCAGAAAGCTCAAGCTTCTCTTCAACAACCGCAAGCATGTAAGGACTCGAGTTGTGCATCTTTTCCACAGAGCACCACACAAGTAGTGCAGCACCCCCTAACTGTAACAGCCGTGTACTAATCCAGAGGGAAAAAAAGCCAAATTTAATTGTCTACACTAGCCTTAGCCATTCCCTGTGCTCCCTTTGCAATCCCCAGCACCAGCAAAGGAGATCTCCGCTTCTCTTTGCCAGTGTGAGTGTGCAGGACCAGTTACACAAAGGAGCACGGCAGGATGGCACAAAGCAGACCTGAGCATGAAAGCACAAGCAATCTGACTTGTGTCCTGCCTACAGCCTCTTCTTCTTTTCCAGTTAACCCTTTTGGGTGCATTTAAAAACCTACTTTCACAAAGGTCCACAACAAACCATTTTCTGGACAACAGCCAAAGTACTCTCCCCCTCCTCGTCACTCCCAGATACCACGAAGTCTTACATCTTCATTGCTTCCAAGTAGGGAACAAACAGAGACTGCATCCCACCAGTTAAACATGTAGTAGTATCTAATGCAGACAGAAAGTTATTGCTTTACATCTCTACCAAAGCCCCTGCTTACAGGAGCACTGGCTTGTCATTGGAAATAATTCTTAGCAGGAGAATTCAACTATCCCCAAATCAACCATCTCTCATACTCCAAATGCACCTCTGATTTTGTTTCATAGTTAACAGTTTGCAAGTTTGTGGTGCCCTGGTGACATCTGAACCTTCACTTCTTTCCAAGATGTCACTCTGGCATACTTGGTCACTTTCCTATTGATCCTGAGAGCCATACCAGCAAAGAAAAAAAAAATACAAAAAAATCTCTAATTCCCTCACTTTTTCTCTCTCTGTCCTGACAAACTGAATTATACCAACTAACTTAATCTACACCCTTCCAGTAAACCTATAACAACTGAGTCTTTCATTTCTGGATCCCACGGCAGTGGGCAACGGGATGTGCTATTCAGCAAATAGCAGTCCTGCATAAAGGGAAAGGAACTTCACATTCTCCCCCACTGCTCCTCAGCGTGGAGAGATAAGTAGGTTGGAACTGTGAACCATCCCACAAATGAGGCTTGACACAATGTCCTTTCTTGTGCCCAAAAACTATTTTAAAAAACTATGGCATTTGAGGTAATAAATTTTGCTGTTCTGGCCTAATTTCAACTGCAGTAACTACATTTCTCCCTTTAAAATCCCCCTTGCTGCTTCAACTGAATATACTGCCTGTGCCTGTCTTCCCTGCGTTGTTTTTCAGTGTTCCTGTAAACAGCTGTAAATTGTTTCGCCACTGCGGCAGCTCATGTTAGCACTGGATGGAATTTATCTATCTGTACCTTGTGCTGGCAAAGTGGTATCAGTTCATTGAGTCTGTTATTTTTTCTATTTCAATTCAATCGCCGTTAAGGGCTATATAAGTTAAAAGATACAGTAATTGTTATGGATGCCTCACAATGACATTGAATGACTGGTTTTCCCTGATACCTAAATAAATGCACATATATAACATTTTAGCTTAGTGATACATGTACTGCTGTCTTCACTGTGCAACGGAAAGGACTACTTATGTAGTCCGTCCCTCTGCCACTGCAGTTCCACACTGTACTTCATCAGCTATGCTCATCAGCAAATGAAAGACCTGATTGTACAGCCCTCCCCGTACAAAGCTGACATTGCTGCGAGCAGCTTTTTTTTTCCTCAGAGCAGCCTGACATTGGTTAAAGTTGGTTAATTCAAACTGGAACATAATGCTAAACCTGGAACGTAATGCTCACATCAGGGATGGTAACAGGCATGTATTTATTTTTCCTCTTGCTAAACTGCAGGTCCTTCTGTATGCCAGACTCTCAGCTCCTTCTCTCATCATCCGACCCTCTTTAAGAAAAATCGCTCTGCTCCTTCCTTCATGCAGGACTGACCATTTCAAGCTCTGGACCCTCTGATCTTATTGCAGTTACCTCTTGTCTGAGCTACCATATTCTCCTCCGATATCTGGGGGCATGGAGGTCAGGAGGAGGGAGGAGAAGAGAGAAAGATAAGGCAGGGCAGTGAAAATATTAGCTCAGCTGCCCCCTACACCTCACTCACATCCCTACTCCACCCCACCCCCCATTCTCTATCCTGTCTCCATCCAGCAGTGAAAGGACAATACGAGAACTATAGTGGAGTCCAGGAGGGGCAGATGGGATGTTCTCAGTTCCTCCCTACAGCCCTGCAACACTCTAGTCTCATGGACTTCAGGAGGATTTCCAAGTCCTGGAGGAGGCAACGCTATGCACCATTCTGATTTCCGAAGCTAGCTCCCTAAAAGCCTGCTACCCCGTTCCATGGCCAGGCGATGGGAGAGGGCATCACAACGTAAAGCTGGCCGCACTTAGGCAGCCTGAAAGCCCTAGCCCAGTCCTTTCCCCACACACGGCGCTACTCATGCAAGGGTCATGCAGACGCGTCACCAAAGCAATCTTCCGATTGTTCATTCATTGTGAGCAACTGGGCAGTGACTCCACTTCCTGGGGATAAACCAGCTCCAGGTTGTCTAGCCCTCAGCCTTGGGAAAGGTCCGGTTTGCTGTCCTACTGGTAAGAAAAGGGGGGACGCGCGCTCTGCTCCTCCGCTACCAGAGTGAGAATAAAGAGGCATTTACCATCCTGCCCAGAGCTCTCCAGATACTCCGTCAGGTCGCAGCCGAACGCGCTCGCGGCTCCCTTCCTCTTGAGTTTCTGCTTGGCTCCCTTGTTCTTCATGAGGTTAGTCCCAAAAGAGGTTCGCCCCCCCTCCTGCCTTGCCCCCCTCCCCCCGGCCTCACGCTGGGCGACAAAAATCTTGCTCTTCTCAGACCACCGCCTGTGTCCCGCTCCCAGGGAGTAACATCGGGGGTCCCGTACAGCGTCCGGCTGGAGAAGTAAACATTAATCCCCACCAGATGTTGGGCTGCTCCTGTGGCAGAGGAAGGTCAGGGCGAGAGGAGGCTCCCCAGCCGGCGGCAGCAGCGATCATAGCCCGAGCCCGGAAGGGTTCTTATCAGAGGGAAGCGGGTGGTGGACGGGTGCCTACATCGGAGCTGGCAAGTTGGGGGCAGGCGATGGTAGGGGAGGACGTCTTTCCCTCAGTACGGGTCCCGAGACCCTCCACAGCCACCTTCTGGGTTTTGTCAGCTGCGCTGTCGCCACTGCCAGCAGAAAGAGTCCCAGTCTGGTCTTCCTTCTCTCGGCTTTCGGAGGAGACTGGAAGTTCAAACAGCCTAATGAAAAGGGACCGGGGAAGAGTCTGCACAAGGCTCCTCTTTGGCTCCCCCCCTTCCCCTCCTCCTGCCTTCGGACAGTTAGAGGAATAAGAAACCAGCTTCCTGTTCTGACTCCCGCTCGCTCGCTCTCTCCTTTTCCCCCGTTTTACAAATCCTAGGATTATCCAGCTCAAAAAAATGCTGAAAGGAAGTTAGCTGAGGAGAGGGGCGGAGGACAGTTTTTGGCAGTAAAGTGCTTGTGTGTGTGTGTGTGTGTGTGTGTGCGCGCGAGAGAGGCTGAGGGAAGGCGGGGAGAGGAGTTGAGGGACTGGGATGGGGACGGGGAGGGGGGAGGAAGAGGGAAAGCCTGTCCTGACAGTCGACAGATAACGGACTGCCTGAGAGGAAATCACTGCGAGCCGAGCCGCAGCCGCAGCCCGCGGCGCGGTCAGACGCTTCCTGCGCTACCAACGCTCAGCTCTGACAAGGCCCGAGGAGGGGCCGGCGAGGAGGAGAGAGACCAGGAGCCGCTCCAGTAAATCTCTGCCTCCGTTCATCAAGTCCTTCGTCGCAAGGCACCTTCCTGCCCTCGAACATGACTCTATCACTTCAGGATTTGCCTTCCTCTCCAGAGGCACAGGCTGGAGCTATCACAGCACAAGAAGCAGGGAAGAAAGTTGGGAAACTAAAGAGAAGGGGGAGGAGGGAAGCCTTCAGCTCCTTTCTACCCAGCTCCCCGGCAAACAGAAACAGATGCCGTCTGGGCATCTAAGTTCACGTACTTTCGAGTCAGCTCCCAATAAAGGCTCGCCTTGACCAACGGAGGGGTTTAAAGACAGGGAACGGAAATCACCCAGTAACAGCAGGAAGGGAAGGGGGACGGGTCTGTCCTCAAACCCTGAATCTTGCTGCCCTTCACCAACACCTTTCCAGTCTAACCTTCAGTACGTGTGTACCTCAGCTCACAAGAGCAGTCATTTGCACTTTCTCCACATTTTTTATCCCAGAAACTCAACCTCTTTACATTACTGGGTATGCTGGTGGGCCACACGCTTCACCTGCGGAGGCAAACTTAACTCTGTGTAGGCTTCACTGCCCCCTCTTGCTCCAGATATAACGGTATGGGTCTGGGTGAAAAATAAACAAACAAATGAAAAACAGGAAATTGCAGCTTTTCACCAAAAATTAAACCAACGATGGAGAGAGAGAGAGTAGTTTTTGGTTGGAGGAAAACTGGCCGGGAAACGGGGCAAAGGACTCCCTTAAGCCACCTCCCTCCTCAGCCCTGGGCTCTGCGCCCTCACGCAGCAGAGAAACCCCATCTCCTCCCACAGACCCCTACAAACTCACCACCTCACCCCTGTAGTTTGACAAAGAGCTGTTTTTCAGAGAAATCAAGCCTCCAACTGTGATCCAGCTGCTGCCAAAAGCCACTCAGGTTCTGTTTGTTGGTATGGTGACTTCTTTTTTTTCCCCTCTTCAAAACTGTTGAGTGTTAAGACTTCACATACAAGAAAAAACACCTGGAGCCCTAGTGAAGGACCTTGAGCAATTACAACTTCTATTGTGCAGTTTATCACCATAATTATCATCATTATCCCCGTTTTACAGCTTTGCTGGCTGGCAGGTTGAGGGGAAAATGATTTGCAGAAGGATGCTGGAGAAATGTCTGGCCTGTCAGCTCCCAGCCTACTGCTCCCGCTCCCAGGCTAAGGGGGGAAACTGAGCTCTCACCGCCAGACCGATGGTTGTTCTCAGGGACCCTCAGTGCTCATGAAACACTTAAAACTTCCTTGAATTTATTCTGGGCTTCTCACAGCATCTCGATGTCGAGTTGTGCACGGGATTCCTCCCTGTACCGGCGTGCCGCCAAACCCATCGCGTGCCGCAGCACATCCTGCCTGCCTGCTGAGGAGCAGACTTCAAACGGGTCGGACAGACAACAGGACGCTCAGACCTGGATGTCTCGCCAGGCTGTTCTCTCACTGCCTGGGCAGCTAGCTGCCTTCTGTAGGAAGGGAAAGCCCTCCCTTGCCCCTCAGGGAGGAGGTAAGTCTTCCTGCACATGCCAGTCCACTCCCACAGGACGGAGCCCCAGCACTGGACCAGCAAGGAGGATCTGCTTCACTGCTATGAGTAATCACACCATCTTCTTCAAAGTCCTGAACTTCTCCGTGCAGACACCTCCCTCCCTCCCTCCATGAACCAAACAGAACATTAAACTCCCCATGCTGACCTCCTCCATCACCCTGCATCAAACAGCATCACTAACAGGGTATATGTCCACTGCCCTGGCCTGTCCTCAGTGCCTTGATGACCCACTGCACCACACTCCTGCCCTCGCCTCCATGCCCTCCCTCATCTTAGACAGTTTCCCCTCTTCTCCCTTGCAAGCCTACCCAAACAGGATATCTACAATAGAGGATGGCTTTTAAAAAAAAATAAAAAAAATAAAATTGACACCTGCATGCATATGGCTTCCTCACGTTACCAGGGAGGGAGCTACAGCCCCAGGTGCAGCAGGGAGTGCCCTGGCATGGCCGCCATGCAGCACGAGCCCCCTCCCTTCCCTTGTGCAGCCCTGCTCCGAGGGGCTTCACTGGCTGGTGGGCCAGCCCGCTGGGTCAGCCTGTCACCCTGGCCCCTTGGTATTCCTCACAGGCTGGCAGGCATTTTCAGCTGAAAGCACTATTTCTTGGATACAGCTCTGTGGTGGTTCCCTGCAGCCACTGAGGGAGGCACCATCTTTGGGAGCCATGGTGGTGGGTCCTGCTGGCCAATGAATGCTGCAGAAATCGCGCACTGCCATCTGATTTTGGTTATCTGGGGGCTGTGCTGCTGCTGCCCTGATCCCAGCTAGGCTATGGGTGGATGATGTCTGCCCAGGGACAGGCTGCAGAACCACCATCAGCCGTTGCCACCAGAGTGCCACGGTGGGGTGGGAAGAGACTGCCATCCCCCTGCCAAGAAAAAAGAGTATTTGCAGCACAAATCCATGGAAGAAGAGCTAGAAACAAATCAAAGGATTCCCACTTTATTCATAGAGGCTCTCTCAGGCATTGCAGTTGGCAGTCCTGCTGCCCCATGCCAGGTCCCCATGGAGAGAAAAGGGAGCCGGAGGAAGGAAATGGCATGGCAGGCGAGGTGAAAGAGGCGTGTGCCACAGTGAGTGACAGAAGGCACAAGGAGCTCCAGGAGAGCTCTTGCCAGGCAGGCTGGGCTACAGGGGTGGCTTTCCCCATGCCAGGACCGAGGTTCAGAGAGAGGACAGAGGGGAGGTCGCTGCGGGATTGCCTGGGGAGCCCAGGGCCAGGAGGAGGAGGAGGTCAGGCAAGGTAAGCAGGAACCAAACAAGGGAGGCTTTAAAAATAAAGCGCTTCGTATCAGAGTCTGAAATCAATGCTGAGCCAGGGGATTTTACCAAGGGAAAGGGGCGATGTTTTCCTCCATAGAGGAAAAAAATGTTAGGATTTGCGCAGCCTGGGAGGCCGAGGAGGTCTCTGCAATAGTTAAGGTGAGCAGCAGGGCTAAGGAGTAAGCCAGTGTCTCTCATGGAAAAGCTTTCGCAGATGTGAATAGGCAAAGCTGGAGAGGAAAAGAGCTCGGGCCAGAAGTATGAAAAGCAAAAAGGAGTTCAAAGCTGAAACAGTTGGAAAAGAAGGGGGAATTTCTCTCCCTCCTAAAAAAAAAAAAAAATTTGAAAGAGAAAAAAGTGAGTCTGCAGAATAAGAGCAACACCAAGCCACGCCAGAGCTCTCACTGAAGCAATCTCTCTGTAGAGATTACTTCCTGGTCCCTGCTGCCATACAAACAGCATGATGGCCCACTGCCCCACAGTACCGCAGCCCAAATCAGGAGGTCATGGCCCATGACACTTACTTTAATTCCTTCCCTTTGAACCTGTAAAAATAGGTCAGGATTTGAAGTTAGTCACAAAGGCCTCCCTGTCAGAGAGGGCGGCAGGTTCATGCAGGGAAGTGGGGCACCTTCCCATCCCGCTTCGTTGCCAAAGTGCGATGCCTCACCCTTCGGCTTGAGAGCAGATATGGCAAGCCAGCGTCTGTGTGTGAATGAGCGTAGGATGGATAATGACTTTGGAGTTCTCTCCATTCTCACGGACAAGGTATCAGTGACCCCAGATGCAGTCAGAGAGCCTGGGGAACAGCTTCGACCATTAGGCTTAAGTATTTCTTCCCCTTCTACGAGCCGGGGGCCGTGGCGGAGGCGTCACACAGGCTATTTCTGGGCACCCATCTCTCCCCTCCCTGCTGCGTTTCCTTCATTGTGTTTGAGCTCTTTCCTATCCGTGGCTTTAAAATCTCCACCAATCTGCCAGGCGCCACTCAGCACAAAAGAATGGGGGGGCTGGGGAGTGGAAGACCCAGGGAGGGGGGGATCTGAACCCCTAAAAATAGCCCTGCTGAGTACGACTGTTTTCCTGACACAGACGGTTCATTGTTAGACCCTGACACGCCAGCACAACCTCCCTCCCCACCCCTCGACATACTCTCTTTCCTCTCCTGCCCCTCTCCGGCCCAGTTTCCTGTCTACTCCCATCCCCGTAGCCAAAGCTGGAGGATATTGTGAAACCTAAAGCTTGGCGTGGAGGCTTTTGTTTCTCTAACTACACATCGGACAGCAGACTATGGGGCTACCCTTCAGCTTCCCTCCCTTTCTGCCTTCCAGAGAACCCTCTTGCCCCACATCATGACACCCCTTCTTCTATGTGTCTGCTTGCTCCGTGCAAGCTTTTTGTTTGCTGCTTCGCGGATCCCAGCACTTCAGCTACAAATGAAGGAGGCACCTCACGCTTGCATGCTACCGAGCCTCCTTACTGCTGGCTGCATACCCATGACACGACGGTGTAACCAGGAGGTACAACAGACTTATTCCCAGAAGGCTCTAGTTATGAGCCTGCATGATGATGTGATGTCATCATAGTGACGTCATAGAAGGCAACCAGAAGAGAACAAATGGAACATCTGTGGTACCAGGAAGGTACCTTTCTCTCATTTTGCCAGTTAGGGCATGGGGCAAGGATCTACATCCAGAGGACCAGATGTAGTCACTGACATGTTAGGAGCGGACACATACTCCTGTCCATTCTACCTCCCTGAGTATCATCCCAGATGCAGTGAAGTCTGAAGTACATAAGTAGCCTAATATAGCATGATACTCAGTTATTGATGATACACACCACAACTATGAAACGTGCGACTACATTTTTAGACAGTGTTCTCCCACTGTTCACAGTCATTTCAGAAGCCTTGCATACAGACAAACAGATGAGCATATCTCCCTTCCATGACTGAGAGCACACACTTGTTTGAACAGTGATGGTTGCTTAATCCTGTGTTTGTACAGCATCTAGCACAGAGGAACTGTAATTCTTGACTAGGACTCCAATTTTTCTTTCTTTAAACAACATAAAGACCATTATAGAAAGGCTTTATGTCTCCCCATGTAAAACTCTATTGATAGTGAAATAATATATGATAGTATTATAAAACAAACATTCAGAGAAAAACTCTACCAGACAAGCCACACGGCTGGCAAAAGCTTTCTTCATCTCAGAGGCATGTTCTGAACCTTCTCCAAGCATCCTACCAATGAGATGACCCATTTGGTGAGGCAGGAAGGCCACAAACCTCACACCATGGAGCCATTCCAAACTCACACAGGCCTTTTCAAAAGCATCCTGCCAGCGGCTTTTTGAATAACGTGGAGGAGGCAGCTGGCAGCCCTGTGCTGAGTACAAGCAAGACAGCATTTCATAGAGAGAGAGGTGATTTCCTCAACACATTGTCTCACTGGAAATAACAACAATAAGGATTCTCACTGCACCAGGAAGTGTTTTTGCCTCCTTTTTTCTCCCTGATCAGGTAACCGGAGAGCCCTGCAGAAATTAAACAACTTGCTTAAAACTACACTGTGACCCTATAGCAAAGCAAAAAGCCAAATCAACAGCACCCATGAAATTGGGAAATGCCTTAACCATAAGCCCATTGCTTCTCATGTCTTACTAGCCTATGGACGCAAGCAATAACCAGATTCTCAAGCATACACAGGATCTCTAGGAGCTGAGAAAACTTAATTGGGGAAGAAAATCCTCAGGACATCATCACTTCAGACACCCGTTGCTTAGTCACTACGTCCAGCAGCTATAATACCAGAGAGATCAGACTTTCAGTATCTGTTCCTCCCAAAATACACCCCACTGGTTTTGTAGGAGTTTTCCCCACCCTTTATCTTATAGACACTGTTCTAGCAGAAATGAGGAATCTGTTCAGCCAGAGGCCTGTAACGCAAAAAGACAATCTATTTAGTGTCTCCTGCTCTCGGTTCTGCCAAACAGCAGCATCGGTACTATGCTGTAAAGGACCTCACATATTATTTCTCATTAGCCCAGCTCCCTGAGAACACTGACACCAACACCCACTTCACCGTCTGTATTTCCACCTTCAGATGTCCCTCTCTCATTGTCTGTTCCTCTAACCATGTTGCCATGGGAAAAGGAAGTTGTGGGTTAACCTGACTGCATAAATAAAAGCAGTCCCTTGCACTTGCGTTATTTTAATGGTGATGCAAGGCTAAGGAGTGGGAAAGAAACTTTATGATAAGGACTAAGCTGGAAGGGAGGAAAGAAATTAGTTTACCGGTTCACTCAAGCAATAATCTATTTTGATCGCTTTCTGTAGAAGATAAGGGCTGTTTTGTAATAATCTTATTTGTTAAAAAAAAACCCAAAAAACCAACAAACAAGCCCAACAAATAGCTTGGGGGATGTTCACTATTTTAGGGATAAAAGCTAGCCTGTTACGTGCTATTTTTAGAAGTCACTTAAAACCTGACTTCTTTTATTCTGGGGTCTTCTCTTGATCATTTGTGAGAATCATCTTTTCTATGAGAGAGTTGTGTCTTGTTTTAGCACAAGCTTTCAACTAAGACTCCTTTTATTGTGTCTGAACATCTAGTGCCACAAGGAAGAAGAGTTCCCATGAAGAATTGCCAGCTATGATGATGGTCTCCAGCTAGGACAGACTGCTGCTTCACCCCTTCTCTCTGTCTCTTAACAAGGCAAAATACAGTTTGGTGACAGGAAGGGGGAAGAGAGGAAATACAAGTTTGCAAATGCCACGTGTCCCCGTTGCAAACACCTCTGCAAGAGGGCTGTCAGCTGTGATGGGTAGAGTGCTAGCAGCTGTGGCAGGTGAGGCCAGGTGTTCTTGCAAGTGGCAGGCTCCTGCACATTTGTCGTTTCTTATTTCCACTCACTGAGCTAAGTCCCTGTATGGAAAGCACTGGTGGGTCTGCATAAATGATCTCCTATTGTCTTCTCTGCAAGGCTGATCATATCCTCTCTCTTTTCTAGGCTTTCTCTTCCTGCCTTGCACCACATCCCTCTTCACGGTCAGGTGTGTGCCTAGTTTAAGTGGAAAAATGACTTGCTTTTCTGCTGTGCTTTCAAATGCTGAAGGTATTGAGCAGGGAAATCAGCTATGTGGGGAGATTCCTTCTGCCTGAGAGTTGAGTGCCCCCTCTCTCAGGATGTGTAATATTAAAGCTCTCCGTATATTCCCTCAGGGAAAGCCACATTTCTCCTTTAGCATTTCCTTACCTGCGCCCTGGCTGTTCTAGCAGGAGGTGTTTTCTGTGGGGATGTGCCAGGTTGTGGGGGATGTTTTAAAACTTCTTTGGCACGCTTGCTTTCTCTTTTCCTCTGCTTTCAGAAATGTCATCAGCCCTGCAGTGCTGTCAGCAACATTATTTAGTTTGAATCCTACTGAGTCGCAACACCTCCAGGCAAAGGTGGCACAAAGTTATCTTCTTTCCATCACAGGCTTGGCTTGCCTTCACTCTGACACCTCATTGTCTAAATCTGTAGTTCAGATTATTTCCTGACTCATGCTGAAGTTATATTGGGTGTGAATTATAGGAGAAAGTACTCAGAAGACTTCAGGCTGGAACCAATAATATTCTCTCTGTGCTTTGCAATTACTTACACAGCTTAACAGGCTGCTTTCAACTTTTATGGCTAGTGTAGCATCGTTGTAGTGGGCCAATATGCTTGTGACATCTAGGGAGCCCTCTCTTGTGTAACTGGGGTGCCTATAGTAGAACTGGTGTCTTTTCTGTACACTAGCGGTGGGGTTTTGTTATCTTTAGCGTAAGCTTTGGCTAAGAAGCCTGGCTCCCTAATGCTGCCCTGCTATATTTAGACCCTTTTTTGGTGTGCCCACCCAGTGCTGTTCCCCTTGTTTGTTTCCTACCAAACAATGAGACCTGAAAGAATTGCTTGGAAAGGGGCCAGTGCTCTTGCAAACGAAACTGTCAGGCGGCCAAGGTTTGCAACAGCCCTTTGTAACATACTGTACTGGGAAATGGGAAGCAACTGTCCCTCTTGCCTCCAAGCATGGACTTTTTCCCCATGCTAAGAGCTCTGTGGTGTGGCCCTGCCCCAGGGACTGTCTTTGAGGAGGTGTCAGAAGACGTGAAGGGAGTGCCAAGGGGCAACAAATCAGGGTGGCAAGGAGCAATGTAAGATCTGCTGTCTGTTCTGCCTCACCTCTAATCCTGTATTCCTGCCAGACTGTGTTTTAGCAGCAGGTTGTTCCTGGAAAGCCTTTGCTATCTGCCCTGATTGTGGTAGAAGCTGCTCATGTACATATAGGGTTACAGGTGCAGTCAGACGCCCTCTCATTCACCCTGTGGCTGTATTTTTCTGTGCTCTTGTGGTGCTTGGCTACCATTTTCTACAACCTCAGCACTGTAGGGAGAGGAAAAAAACAGCCCCAGCCCTACTGGAGAGGAGAACAAGAACCATGTTAAGATTACTTTTGCTTGTTTTAAACAAATGAATCCAAAGGAAAAAACAAAGGAGAAGGAAAAAAAGCCAGACAGGAAGAGGAGAGAGAAGAGTGATTTCTTTAGGACAGAGGGGTCTGCCTGACCCACAGTAGTCTAAATGATGAGAGCCTGGAACTTGCAGATTCGCGTCCAAAACGGATTTTGTTCCATTACCTTAGGTTCCAACTTTGTTGCTTCTTTTGGCCTCCTGAGCCAAACAATCTCTATCCAGAAAAGGACATGTCTATCCCTGAGGGATATTCCAGGAACATCCTTCTGTTGGATCTGTTTTGGGTTTTCCTTTAGACCCATAAGCATCAGAGAGGTCAGAGCTTGCAAAAAAAAAAAAAAAAAAAAAAAAAAAAAAAAAAAAAAAAAAAAAAAAAAGATGCCAACATTTCCAGCAGAGGCAGAAAGGTGCTGAATACCAGAATCATAGCAAAAATTAGGGCAAGAGAAACATCAGCTAAAAAGGTATTTGCCCAAACCACACAGGCTTCTGCTGGTCCTGCCTGAGAAGAGGGGTGTAAATCTCTTGTGAGGAATAGGGGGAGCACATGTGCCCCCGGTGCCAGAATGTCATACTCTCACTCCGCTGATCACCACGTACACACTGTTCTCTGGCAAATTTAAGAGATGCTGGGATGATTCCAATGGTTTAAGTTATAGTTGCGTAGCATCTTTTTGTAACGATACCAAGTATTTGCAACTTGAAAACGGAACCAACATTTAAGAACAGCTTAGGAGAACACATGCTGGCAGGAAAAATGCAGCTGGGGGAGAATTAAGTAGATAATATTTTGACACCATGGGCACATAGCACCAATTGACAGGCTTTGTAGGACAGCAGTCTTAGGCAGAAATTGTGTAGATGAGTGGAGAGTACAGGAAGAAGTTCAAGCATTACAGCAGGCAAATCAAGTAAAAGAGAGAAACTAATGCAGCAAGGAAAGGCTGCATTTCAGACTGACCCCTAGCAAACAGTGTCCATAGGCTACATTAAGCAGGACCCTGTACCATCGCACTTCAACATATCACAGAAGACAACCCGAATAACTCAAATGGCACTAAAATACCTGAAAGAGTCATTTGGGGATGGCCCTTGTCATAGGCAATAAGGCCATTTCATATGCATCAAGTTTTCTGGGTTGCAATATTATTGTCATACATAGCAACTGTGTTAAAGTCCCAGCTCCCAAAGTCCGGGGATTTCTTGTAAGAATCTTAGCTTTCAGTACATTGCAGTTTAGCCCAAGCTGACATCTAAGCACCACATGGCTGCTCAATCAGTCCCCCTTGCCAGCTCCAGTGGGATGGGGAGGAGAATCAGAAGAAAAAGGTACAACTTGTGGGTTGGGATAAGGACAGTTTACTAGGACAGCAAAGGAAGAGGAAAATGACAATGATACCAATAAAAGAATATACAAAGCCAGTGATACACAATGCAATTTTCCCACCACCCAGAACCTGATGCCCAGCCCATCCCTGAGCAGCAATTCCTCCTCCCTGGCCAGCTCCACCCCTTATATACTGAGCATGATGTCATATGGTATGGAATATCCCTTTGGCTAGTTTGGGTCAGCTGTCCTGGCTGTGTCTCCTCCCAGCTTCTTGTCAAAATTTAGTCTATCCCAGACAAAATCCAAGACAAGTATAAACCAGTACCAAAAAAGCTACATCCTTCATTAGTGTACAGGGAAATTGTAAAGACACAAACCCTAAAAGCTCAGAAAATTTTGGATAGCAGCCTAAAAAACAAAGGCCTGTCTCTATAGTAGCTCCTGATTTGGTGCACACAGGCTGGTTGAGAAATCTGGGATTCTCTTGGTTCATGTTGCAGTAATAAATGGAGTTATTTCATACTTGCTGTTTATTGCAGAACACAGATCCACTGTGCTCAGTGACTAAAGATCATTTGTGGAGCCTTAACAGTCAACAGGAAATTATATTCTCATTTTGCCAAATCACTTTATCATGATGCCATTATGAAAAGACTGTTCGTCTATTTTAGTGGTTGCTTAGGAGATGCGAGAGGGATTGGCCTGCAGCCACTTCCCTCTTCTGACTCTCCCCAATATAGCACTGCAGCCCCTCACCTATAAGAAAGCCAATGGGCAACTGCTTGAACAGCCAAGGAGATTTTCAGACTCGGGCTCCTTTTGTGACCTGTTGTGGCAGCAAGGCCAGGTGGAGGAAGTCCTGAACTGCAGCTGAACGGGAAACAGAAAAGCTTACCAGCAGGGAGGATCAGGGGAAGAAGGTGAATTAACGACACTCTGAGAAGCTCAGGAATGGCAAGGAAATGGCTGCTGAGGTGGTGCTAATTCTCTGAGGAACCCGCGGCAAAAACCTGTGTTTGGTGGTTGCACGGTGGACTCTGTTCTGGGAGGAACCTCTTGCAGATGCTTTTGTTTAGATGTGAAATGGATTAGGAGGACTGCTGGGAGGGGATCATTGTTGCCTTTTTTTTTTTT
>VXBL01003159.1:604735-647438 GCA_013400195.1 Aramus guarauna
TTTTTTAGTTGTGGTTTTAGCCTTTGAAAGAAATGGATGTTCCTTTTGTGAATCCATTTGAAAAATGAACATGAAGTTTTGACACAGTGTATTAAAGTCCTAATCTCACACCAGCAAAGTGAGGCAAGTCACCAGTACAAAGTCTAAGAGAAGTTTGCTGAAGTCAAAAAGCTCCTTTACATACAATTTGCAGCCTTTTCTGGAAGTTCTAGGAGGTTTTCTGAAATTTATTCATTATTATTACTTTTTTGATTCAATAACTAATATTCTGATCAGCACTAAGAAATTCATAGCAGGTTGGAAAACCAAGGAAGACTAGATTTTCTTTTTTGGTCTCAGTATAAATTATATTTGAAAGGCTGAGATCTATTAGCTCTAAAACCTTGTAAGACATATTGACCAAAAAGAAACAATTCAATTCACTACCTACAGATAATATGTCCTTTCCTTGCTTAATCAGTTTTGATCAATTTGTCTTGTATATCCTGCACAGCTACTGTGTAGCTTCATTGTCTAATAAAAAGCAGAACTAAAATGCTGGCTTTCTGTATCATAATTGAATTCCAATTCTCATCCAAAAATAGCTTGACACAAATCAAAGTAAAAAAATAATTATCATATAAATAAGCAAAGCCATTCACTATTTTCTAACATAAGTAAATGCAAATTATGGATCTGAATAAATGTGAGCAATTAGATTGTTCTATTTACATGTGCAGAGAGCCCAGGCTAGCAAAAAGTTACCAAATTTAGTGGAAGGGCTATATTTAGTTTCAAATCAGGATGCTTTAATTACCAGCTAACAGGAAGCAACCTTTTTAGTTTAGTTTAGTTTTGTTTTCTGGTAATTTTTATGAGGTTTTGGAAATAACTACAAATGTGAAACATAATTAAAATAGATTGCTCCAATCATCCTTTTTTTGCTATCTGATATTTTTAAATCACACCATCTTGAACAGACATTATCACACACCAGTCTTGTGGAAACTTTACAAATGCTTTTCTAAGATACCCCAGTTCGTGCCAACTCACAGTTGTCTCCCTTTTAAACTGTCTGGGCTACCCACAAATGAGTTTGAGCTGGATCATTTCTTCTTTTCAAGTTAACTTTTGCAAAAAGTAACACAGTTCCTCATGTGTTTGCTGGTTTCACAGGTTGTACATGGATAGCAGAGACCCCCAACTCTTAGGATATGCTTAGCAGCCTCCAAACAAAAGAAAAAAAAAACCCAAACCACCACCTTTTCTGTTCACTACAGTCTAACACTACCTACTGCTTATTACAGACATGTGAAACCACAGTCACTCAATACCTGAGGGTTATAAAAATTTTTTTAACTTGCTGCCTAAGCTTTGAAGTGCCATTGCATCTGAGTACAGCTCTTGTGTCAGGGGTAGTGAGGCGCCGCATTTCCAGAAGACCTTGGAGTCTCTGTCACCCCTATCAGTCCTCTTGCTCTGCCCTTTCCTGGTACAATGCTTCCCGTACTTCAGCTTTTCATGCCGTCCTTGGCTTCCCAGAGACCATTTGTAGGCTGCAGAACAATAGCAATTGCTGAAAATACGAAATGGGAGAAAAGAAAACATCTTGCTAAAATGCTTACACACTGGGAGTAGGATATAAAAATAAGAAGTGACAGCTCAGCTCTGGGGCCCCAGGATCTATGGGTTGTGGATAAAAACTGCTTCTATTTTTCTTCTTGAGTCTTACCTCTTGTTCTGCTTCTGAAAAATGTCAATAAGGAGACAGATCTTCTTTGTCATCACTCCTGGGAAGTACATTCCTCCTGTGCCAATACCATCATACCTTCTATTACCGTAACATATTCTGGATCCTTCTCCCTCCTTTTATTTGGCTCCTAGATCTCAGTGAATAATTTTGCAATCAATTGTTTATTCAGCAAATCTCGCTTCCTTTTTAATTTTTGGAGGATCCCAGAGCAGATTGCAATTTCCTCAGGTTCTTTATTATCTCATGTTATCTGGCAAGTTTTCTGCAGTTTCTTCCTCTCATCCATGGATTGTCTGTGAACTTTGAGGGAGATACTTGGCCTGTCATGGTTTCAGGCGTATGGACCAGTTGTGATCAGTGAGACTGCACGGCTTGAGAAAAATCAAGAGCACAGTCACATGCTGATGTTTGACTGCAAAAAGATCATTGTTATTACTTCAAATTGCTATTCATTTTTACACCCTGAAGAAAGTGAATGTGAAAGAAGGATGCTGAAGGGAAAACCATTTAACTCTAGGACTGCATGTCATCGAAGGGGAATAACTTTTTCATTATATTCAGAACAGGATATAGCCTCAGATATAAAATTCAGAGAGAGAAATTATGACTGAAAAATGATATTGTCAAGCTGCCAACAGCCGCTTCATTTCATTGCTATCCTGGGGCACCCTGGAGTTTTCCATGTCCCCATCCCAGCCTCTGCAAATTTGTCGTTCGGTTGCAGGAGGCAACTCTGAAGGCAAGCGGAGCAGGTAGTCACACAGGAAAAAAACAAAACGATCCTTCCTCTAAACACCATGGGTTACCATAGTAAGGAAATCCCATGAAAGAGTGTCCCAATGTGGGTATAGTATGAAGGAGGGCCCTGGGAGGGAAGTGCTTCTCTTGGCTGACATCGTGGGTTGTGTGCCCACCCCACCTTGCTGTAATGAGAGGGTTGGTGGAAAGCACAGGTTTGTTGCAGGCACCCGTCATCCCTCAGCTCCTTAATTTACTTTTCCAGTGAGGGAAGGAGAGGCAGGGAGTGGAGAGGAATAGCGACGGTTTCTTTGAACAGGCACTGACCGACAGCCAGAGTACTTTGGGGAAAAAGGAGAAAACAAGGGAACCCCACCCTGTTTACCACAGAAACCACATCCCAAACCCCGGCTAGCTACAGAGTCCTTCCTCATGTTGAGAAACAGGCTGGAAAGGGAGCCAGGAGAAGTGGGATATACAGGGACCCAGAGATATTTTTAAACGTGCTGGAGGTCTAGTTGCATAGTTTTGGCCTGGTTTTGTTGGCATAAGGCCCTTTCTTCCCTGGTTTTGATAGATCACACTTGCTGAGGAGGCCCTCCTCATGTGTCAAGATGAAATTTTCTGGCTGACGAGATAGCTCTGGGGACGAGTAACCAGACCCAGCAGCTTTTCTAATTGCGCTTATACTGCAGTCTGTTTGGTTGAGGAGACCTTCCCGTCAGATGTGCTGCTCCATGCACAAAAGCAGGACTGTCCAGGAGGAGCTGCTGTGAGCCTTCAGACAATGTCACAGGTTTGGCTGAAAGACTTCAGGCCAAGACAGCCTGTCCTTCCCACACAGCTTTTCAGCCAGAGCCTCCGTTCCCTCCCCCATGCAGGAGGCAGACCACTGCCATGCCATGTTTGACAGACCCTCTGTCCTTGCAGAGCTATGCCTCAGGGCCTCTTACTGGCTTGTTGGTTATGGAAGAGGACCACAGGAGGTACTGAGGAGCACCAATCCAAAAAGAGACGTGAGCCGTGACTAAATGTTGTTTGCACACGCAGCGTATGTGGAGGATGGGCAGGGAAAGGATTGTGGCTGCATACAGGGAGGGAGCTTGCATGCCTTACATCTTTCAGAGGTGTAAGGCACCATTGCTAAACAAGGTCAAAAAGAGGTGATTAAATCCTCCTGATTAGGCTGTGGAGGGAGAACACGCCTGTGCTGGCTCTGCACCTGGTGTACCTGGTCACCCTGGATCAACTGGGAGATTATGATGAGGAACTGCAAGCAGGAAGGGCCCAGCCACTTCCCTACACAAGTGAGAGCTGAGCTGATCTCAGCCTGTGTCATGCTGCGGTGATGTGGTATGTTGTGGTGATGTGGGACATACTGTGACACAACTTGTGTCAAAGCCAAGAAGGATTAAAAGTGCTAGGGAAGAAAAGCCTTGGCATGTTTATTTTTGGTAGAAACAGGAAGGATGCTGGTGAGGCTAAAAAAAGCCCAAGCAGTGTCCTTTCAGAAGACTACACCTAACAAACTATGTATTTTCCTACACATGGTAAAGGCAAGATCTCATGCTGTACATAATAGCTTTCATGGAAGAGGCATTAAGATGGGAATTTCTTCACCTCCTGCTGAGAAGAAACCCTATCTGGGTGGAAACAGAGCTGTCATTTAACCACAAACGTGATGACACGAAGCACACATCTGAGAAACCAAACACGTGGAAGGTAGGGAGTTCAAGCCTGGCTGGAGTAACAGTGCCATAGACCTTTCCTGAGGAAGGAAACACGGGATTTCTAATAAACACCCTTCATTAGAGGCTGCAGTGTTCAGCTCTTCTGAAAGGGAGCACCTCCACTGCTTCCAAACTAAGCCACTCGAATCAATCAGCTGCTCTTGTGGGTTTTGTTGTGTGCGGGAGGATCCTTGATCCAAATGCTGATCACGACTTTTGTGCTTTGCGTATGAGTGCTGCAAGAGCTGCCGTCCTAAGCTAAAGGCTCCTCAGCTTTTTCTCTTTTGATTTCAGGTTTAAAGCAACTCAGACTGGCCAAGAGGGATCAAAGAAATAATATAGCCTCTGTTGCTGATAACTGAACTTTTTCTCTATGGACTTATACTAATAGCTTCTTTCATTAACGGTATGAGCAGGTAGATTTAATTTTTTAAGAAAATCATAGTTAGTAGCTGTTAGTAACACCTCAGCCTGCCTCTCTGGGCAAAGTACCTTTAGAAATCCCTGTGTCTGCAGTAGCTAAATCCCTTTAAACATGTCAATCATTTTCCTCCGAGGAAAAATTAAAATTTACCTTAACACTGTTGCTGAGATGGCTACAGCAGGAACAGCGTGTAGGGGCCTCCACACTTGACACTGGCGGCATTTGTGGGATTTGGGAGACAGTTTGACATCTAGTGGTAACGTGTGGTATAATCCCAGAGCTCACACTGGAAAGTGCAAGGGTCACAAGCCCGGATCAGGCAAATTGAGGGAGCATCCCTCCATCAGCCAAGTACACACTTGTGTGCTGCACGTACAGCCACACACCTTGGTATTATGCGTCTTCCTATCCTGCAATGACATTTGATTAAGGAACAGAAACAGCTAAGAGGTAGGCCCAGGTCATATTTCATCCTGAAAAGCAACATCTTTTAAGATTTGTGGTTTGATCTCTTTGCTTATGGTCTCTTAGATCATTATGCGTGCTTTTATCATGCTAATGAGGGAATAGTAGGAGGGTCTTAACCCAAGTAAAGAAGCAGAAGGTGTCAACGTAGTTAATTCTTAAGTCTGCTAGGAGGCTGAGTTTAAAGAAATTTGGGATATTTCAGCTTCAGGTTTGATTGGTGCCATTTATGATTGCAACCAGGAGTGTCTTGTGGAGCTGATCTGCTGCTAGGAACTGAATAATGAATGCACAGGTAGAGCTGTCTTTATTAAAAGAAAATATAGGGAAGGGCAAAATTATTCAGGTAATATGAATAGCAGCCCAACCTAACACTTCTGGAGGGTTACAAAAAGATTGAAATATTCCTTATTTTTGTACTTCTCCACATTTCCTACAATCAGAATTGAAAAGTATCATTATCCCTTCAGAAACATAATTTTAGCCCAACTTACACTCAAAATCTCTTAGGGAAATCACATGCTCTCAAAAAGTTTGACCAGTTTCTAGCTCTAAGAAACTCAGCTTGGACTGCAAAGGTGAGCAGCTCCTCTGAACTTGCAAGATTAGACACTAAAATCAACCTGTGCAGATAGACAGTGGTCAGGCAGTTGCTCTATCTGCTTGGAAACATTAGAATAAGTACGTATACAGGGATTAGTAACAATTTACCAGGGATGAATTTGGACTGCTCTGTACAGCTGCCGAAACTAAAAGAATAAATGTTAATTAGAAATTATATTAAGAGTTCTGGAGCATTTAAGGAAATTGTTTTCTTTCTATTTATTTTTAGAGAGAGAAAATTAAAATAATGCTTAAATCAGAATAGCAATTATGGGTTAGAGCTGATGAAATCACATACCCTGTCCTCCAGATGTAGCAGAGTAGAGAGACTGCGTTCCCCCTCCCTCTCTGCGAAGTAAACCCCTTTTCTGTGTGCATTAAGGGAAGGGGTAGTGCGCAGTCTCTGTAGTTTCATTGCACGAACCCTATGTGCTACACACAGTGCAAACCACATTTGAAGTCCACTATCTGTTGCAGAAACATGATGTTTGCTCCCTGGGGAGCAATTTCTCAGTCTCTAGAGTGTGTTGAAGTGTGCAGTTTTAACTTCCCCCCAGGATGTGGCTCAGCTGGTCACCTAAAAATTGCCTTTTCAGAAACAAACCCAAGATTCGTGAGTGTTCAACAGATACATATGGGGATGTTCAACTGAAAAGGCCAAAAGCTTTGACCCACTTTATCAGCCTGCCTGCCTCCTCTGTTTAGTGAGCCAGGCAAGAGGCCTGGCTGAAGAGGCAGGATGGGTTGGTTTCCCGTGGCAGGTGGATGGGAACCAGGCTTCTCTGAGCAAGTCCCCAGGTTGCAGAAGTCTCCAGGTGCAAGTAATGCAAAGGACTGAGAAGCATCAGTGGGCACTGGTTTGTGGTAAGGGAAATGTCCTATCTGCCCTGTTCTTGCTCTGTCCTGTGGCCCATTCACGCACCATAAACAGCCACAAGGTCTGAGTGTCAAGAGTAACTCAGTCAAGGCTTCGGACTCTGTTCACAGCCCTGTTATGCACTTCACAGCTGCTTGCTTCCTCAGAGAGTCAGATGAGCGGGTGCTGTTTCCCTAATGAGACCCTTAATTCTGAGGAGAGATACAGAGCATCCCCTCCCAGCATGGAGCAGAGAAAATCTGCACAAGCAATTCCCTAAAAGCCTTGCATTTCACTCTCTTATCATCAGGCTTCTATCTTCTCTTTTTATTTTTTTATTTTTTTTTAACCTGGCTGCAGTCAAGAGCTCCTTGGGGCAGGAACTATCTCTACCTGCCACGAGGGTGCCACAAACATTTGTGGCACAAGACAAACAAGGTAGTAGTGTTGCCTGTAGAAACCAGGCACTGGTACAGAAAGAGGAGAAAATCCAGCAGTCACAGGAGATCCAGGGCAAAAGAATCAGCATCCTGGTCTGTGGCAGCTCTAGTGTTTCCTCTTTGGTGGGGATCTTGAAAGAAAATTTTGTAGGAGATACACTTATGCATGTATAATGTGGTAGACAGTGAAAGATTATTCATAATCAAGATATTACTATTAAGGTGAAAGTATATAGGGTTCTTTTGGGCGTGGGGGTAAAAAACGTAAAAAATGGCCATTACTTCATAAAAGAAGTAATGCTGACCTTGTAGCATTCTCCTACACGTCCCATCTTTGCTTGTGTTGCTGCATGTCCATCTGCAAGCCTGGGGACAGCCACTGAAATCCCCACTGAGGACTACTACGCAGGAGCACAAATGCAGAAGAACCCTTAAATGTTTAAGCATTATCTATAAAGTGTATAAATCTATGGGAACTCATTATAAGTATTCTTAACACATTTCCATGGATTTTTTTTTTTAAATAACACTCAAATATTTTGGTGAGTGGCAACTCCGATAAACCCAAAAAAACCTGCGTAGGAGAAAGTTGTAAAGGTTAGTCCTTTACAAGGTAACAGCCATGTCTTCTGCCTTCCAACATATAACAACAAAATGTACTTGTCTTGTTAGTATTATCTTGATAATGATAACCAGTGCCGTTCTTGCTTTGTACGATATTGTTCTCTTAAATCTGTTGCATCGTGCTGTGACTGTACATTGTGTTAAAACCAAATGACAAGGAAAGATTTTAGTGAAATCCATAAAATACGGATGGGGCTGGATGCTGCTGTCCCCAAGGCAGGAACAGTTCTGGTTTTGGCCTTCAAAACAGGAGGAGGAAATAGGATTTTCATCCCTACTTGTAGAAGTTCTGCCTTCCTGTTTCTCCTCCCATCATGTCTCCTCTAACAGCCAGACACTACAGTCCTCTCCAGCTGGGAAGGTAAAATCCTGAATAATCAGGTGAGGGCTGGCTTCTGCTGTCCAGAGAGGGGATCCTGGTCCTGGTGTTTTACACTGCAAGTTTCTCAGCCTTAAGCGTGTGCCCTATTGCCTGCACAATATCGGCTCTCTGTGCTCTTGTTCCTCAGCTGACCTCTTACATCCTCCTGGAAAGCAGAGTAAAACAAGCAACAGTTTATTTGCTGTGGAGAAATGGCTGAAAGAAGCCATGTATGACAGTGTATCAGCAGCTCTGACACCTTTTGCAAGGACAACAGAGCAGGGGCTTTTGCAGTCCATTTCTGGATATTGCTCTTATTTATCCCTAACGCCCCTTCAGCTTATAGCTGTGCTGGCTTCCTTTTACTGCCTCAGGCTCCCCACGCCCGCACAGGCTGTGCAAAGGACAGAGCCGCGATGGCCTTGTATGCAGCAGCCGGTGACCACTACTCATTGTGCTTCCAGCATCCCCGCTGTGATACCAGCAAGAGCCCCAGCAATTTAAACACGAACCAAACAGCCCGGTGAAGCCTGCCCTTGTGTTCCCGGTCAACAGTTTCCTTCATAACCCGGACCTCAGACACTTAACTCTCTGCTTATGGGTAGCTTATGGGTAGAGCCCATGATGAGGTACCAAAGGAGCAGTTTTCCGTGCCCTCGTTACGCGACGCATTTGCAGAGCGAGTGCCATTATTGCGCTGGCCATGTGCCCAGCAGTCCTTCCCCTGAGATCCCATCTCACCTCATCTTTAAAGAACTAAACTGCAGCAGCTCGAAGGCTGGAGCTTGAAACGTTTTTCCCGACAGATTTTCAAAGGAGCTGTCAGGGGAGGATTCTTCTCCCCCAGCTGTGCGATGCCTACGTCAGAGCTTGTCATCTACAATATCTCTTTTTATGATCAACCGAAAGGAACAGGCACTTGAAGGGCATGGTTCATTTCTTTTTGCTGACTATAAAGGGAGTCCATGAGAATGAGCCTAGCTGCAAACGTCTGCATTCAATCAAGCAGAGGGAGATGAATTCCGTCCTGGTGCCCAAAATTTTTGGAGGCTCTAAACATTTAACCCCATTGCTTAACATTCAGAAATTATTCCACATTTTTTAGGTTGGAAGCATTTCTCTTTTTTTCTGGCAAGCTCAGTCTCTCCCTTCTTGCACGCTTTAAAAAAAACCTACATCATTTTGGCATCGTCTCAGACTAAAATGGTGGATGCTAGTTAATTGTCTAACAAAATTGATTGATTAATTTTTTATCTATCTATTTATAAAACTCTTTCAACATTATGAAGTGCTATAGAAATGCCATGTTGTTGTCAATAATTAATGCAGTAACATCTGGTGGGCACAAAGATGGATCACCGTCCAACAAATTAAGGTACACTGTGTTAAGTTGAACACTATTTTTAGGTGAGCGCAGCTCATTATGAGCCTTCACAGAACACTTTTGCTGAAAGAACGTCCCTTGCCTCTGACAGCTTTTATTGTTGTTATTGCTGTGGCTAAAATAAACTAGTAGCTCGACACTTTGTTTTCATCAGGATTATTATAGATATTCTTTCCTCTTGCTCCATTCTGCTCAGTTTCTGGAGCCACCCCAGCAACTGGGATACCTGGTCTCCTGCCAACGCACCACTGAGCATCTGTCCTGTGTGCCTCTCCGGTACCCTCCCCAAGAGGTAACTCCTGTGACTGTGTGTGTGATGGTAATGAGAGGCATGTGGCTTCGTTTGATAAGTCCAGAGAAATGTGTTGTGCGTTTGGGTTCCAACGGATCCCTCCTTTTCAACACTGCAGGAAGTAAATCAGTCATGTTTTAAATGATCCCACGCTCCAGCTGCTGCAGATTTGGAAATTGTTAATGAATGCTGCTCACAGCGTTATCTGCTCATGGCCATATGGCTCTGTAGGGAGAAACTTCCATCCTGAAGTATTCTGCGCACCTTTCTGCTGTACTTGCAGCACTGCTGGAAGGCAACCATCAGCGGGCTGGAGGGTGACAAACAAGTCGTGTTCGGTAGCCAGTGCATTGCAGCTGGGCATGAGGGAGAACTTTATTTTATTTTTTTTATATATGGGCTACTGGGACAATTTTTTTGTTTTCTGTGCCAGCATACAGCTGTCTTTAAAGGCCTTGACTCCTAATGAAGTGTGGACAGCATTCTGCTTGGCATATTAATGCATTAAATGAATCCTTTCTGATCGCATATTCTGAATTGGAAAGTCCTTGATACCCTTCTCAAGGCTCATCAACCTTTGGAACACATGTCCACTGCTTCTCCCTGTATTCCAGTACCAAAATCCTGTCCTTTGTGTGTGGCTAGTGTGAGGCTTTATCATATTGCTTGTAGACTAATAAAAAAATACAAGTTAAAAGGGACCTCAAACATTAATTTTATCCATCTCCTGCCTAAAAGAGAATCACCTGTATCTGGGCCATTCCTGGCAGATATTTATCTAAGTTTACCTTGATGGAAACTCACCCATCCCAGACAATATACTTTAGCGTGTCTGGCTTTACCCGTAAAACTTGAATGTCCAGCTTGAATTCCTCTTGCCGCAGTTCACTACATGTCCTTTTCCCAGCATAGATATGAAAAAAAGGATTATTCCCATCCTTTTTGCAGTGGTCGCAGTTGAAGACTGTGCATCACATCCTCCTCCTCAGCCAATGTCATCTTCTCTAGATTAAGCTAGCCCAGCACTTTCTCTCCTTTCTCATAGATCTTGTTTTCTTGACTGTTGACCTTTCTTGGCACCCTCCTCCTAGACTCTGCCCAGTTGATCCACAAACATTTTGAGGTGCGATGCCAGTTGTTGAGCTGAGTTCGTACCAATTCCAGTTCTGAAGGATTACTTCCGTAACAGGAGTCTAGCCATACTTCTTAGTATGGTCTTACACATTTTCGCAGCAGTGTGACATTGATGATTCACAGTCTTATTTTGATCTGGTGGAAACCCTTCCCACCCACCCTTTTCTCAAGTCCCTCTATATGGGTCTGTTACATAGATGGCAACAAACAGTTGCTTTTCAGTATCTAAGGGACTTGCTTCTCTTTGAATGTTACTGACTTTTGCCCTGGGAGAGATGAAAAATCCCCTGTGGCTCCCAGATATACCTTAGAAGAGCAATCTCCAATATTCTTAAAATGATTAAAACCAATTTGCGTAGCTGTTCAAAAATAGGCTTCTCCATGTGAGGTCCTTTTAAACCTCTATATGAAGCTTTCACCCTGTTTTGACTGACACCGACTGGGTCCGGGCCCTCCCTGACAGCAGAACGGAGATCCCTCCAGCAATGAGCAGGTCAGGAAGGGCATGGCTTGAGCTGTGGCACCCTGTGAGTATGAAAGAGAGTTTTGTTTCTCGGCATAGTTTAGAGGGAGAACACTTATGAGAGTCCTTTGTTAGAAAACCAGTGGCACAGTTAGCGTATTATCTTCTCTCATTGCTTCATTGTGCAATGGAGAGCTGCAATGGTCCCTTTAACATTTCACTGCAGCTTCAAGGAAAGGCCCCTTTGAGTGTTGTTCCAAGGGCTTCAGAGCAAGCCAACAAAAACAGGCAGGGATGATTAAACTACAGACTGGCTGAGGTGAGCCTGACACAACTGCTGATGTTCGGGTCAGCCAGTGCTTGTCTTCTGTTCAGAGGATTTTCCCTTTGACAGGGGATGGTCCTGCCTCCAGCCACACAGCTTGCTAGGCTGAAACAGGGAGACAGTGCTCAGAGAGGAGCTCCTCAGTGGCCCAGGGGAGGCAGACAATATCCAAAGGGGCTGTTCCACCATTTTCACGGCCATTAGCGTGCATATGTGGCTGGAGGTGAGCACTCAGGGGAAGATCCGTAGCAAACGCTGGCTTGATGGATGTGTGAGGAGGACGTGGCACTGCTCTGCACAAAGCAATACGTGGGTTACTCCTCATCTCCACAGTATCATGACACCATCAAGAGCTTCCTACCTGCCTGTGGCCCCCTTGTCCTCCTCCGGTTGCTCAGCCAAGTTCTTTGTCCTCCGTGTTCCCCGCTCGGCTGAGAAGAAAACAGCCCTGCAGCAAGGCCGAGGACAACGCAGAATTGTCAGCCTCCACTGCTGGTGTCAGGGTCAGGGCAGCTGGCAGACAAGGAACCATTTGAGCTCAACTCTTTGGCAAGCTAAATGAGCGGTGCTGGGATCGATCACACACACGCCTGTAGATATTCATCGTGGGCTGGATGCACTGTGTCAGAGAGGATGGTGCTTCACACAAGGGGCATCGCTGTCTCAGCATCTGTGGTTAAAGAGCTGGAGTTGAGGAGAAGACCTGAACTGTATGGAGACACTTCCAGGAAAGTTACTGCCCTCCTATGTTTCAAAAAAAAAACCTATTTTTTTTCTCTCAACAGAAAATCTTTAACTTTTTTAAAATGAAGCTAGTTGCTGATCTAATTCCAAATGCTCTCTGCTTGACTTGAAAGTGATTTCAGCAATGCTTTGATCTATACCCAAAAGCCACTGGGAATAACACCAACTGCTCAAACAGGCCAGAGCCAAGAAAGGAACGGATCCCTACACTAAAAAAAAAANGTTCCTAGGCCTCTACCAGATCCACCCTGCACCCAGGCAAATTCACAGGCTCTTGGGAATGCTTCTGTTCAAAAGCAATATCCTCTGGAAGGTCGTGTCTTCTTGGGAATGTTTTCCTTCTCTTTCTAGATCACTCTATCCAGCCTTCTAATTACTGCTGGCTAGATTATTTTTACAAATAAATTATCCGACTAATTCAACCCTTTATCCGGCTCATGAATCATTAGCAAACAGACTTTGCTTTTTGTTGCTCTTGGTAATTATTTCATGAATGGTTCATGCAAATAAACTTCAGTCTGTGGGAGGTGTCTGCAGCTTGCTCCCCTCGCCTGTTCAGGCCGTGTAAGTGACTCCCTCGCTGATGTGCAGTGCTTTACTGCTCTTGAACTGCACGTCAGAATGCTTTTAATTACAAGATTTCTCCTTCCTCATGCAGAAAATACCCCTGCCGCAGCTGCGTCCCAAACGTTACATACCAGGCAGAACCCCATTCACACCAGTCCTCATGAATAAGAAACAAAAGAGAGTGGGGGAGGAGTGGAGATGAGCAGCTGTGCAGAATCTGAATAAATATTCACTGATTCCCTTTTCTGCAGCATCTGCTGTCTAAGTCTCCTTCTCTTGTGCAAATAACACATGAAGTGTGTGCAGGGAGCGCTGGTAGACAGTGGTATGTCACGTTTTTCTAGGGGCTGGCCCACAGAAGTGAACAAGTCTTAATAATGTTTCCAGACAGAAATAAAGATCCTTCTGATTATTATAAATCCCATTGCTGCCTCATCTTCACACCTTATGTTTTAAGGAAAACATTTTGTTGGGATAGGGCCCCACCAGCCCCATGTACCTGGGGCATGCAGCTCAGCATTTCCAAAGGAGCCAGAGCAATAGCAGAAGTTTTCATGCTAGAGCAGCTCTGTTCATCATCTGTCATAACATCCTCTCCTGAAGAATGGTCAGACAGATGTGTTCCAAGATGCAGTAAAATAGCTGATGACACATCTCATGTTTTCATGTGTGCTTTGGAAAGGAATGCCTTCCTGATGGTGATCCACTTAGACCTTGACACATGACAATTGGCAGCCATGGTTGTTTTCACCTACTGGGTAGCCCTGCAAGTTCTGCTCTTTTGCATGGGCTAACCTCTTCCTCTCCCCCTGCCCTTGATTTCTCCCTAATATACCTTGCTGGTCTGTGTTGAATCCACAGCTGTTCTGCTGAGTCCTTTGTGCCTGTGTATTACTGCCTGTAGCCCAACACAAAAAGAAAATGCTTTCTGCCCTTTACAAAACAAACAAACAAACAAACAAACAAACAAAAAAACCCAACCCCCAAAAACCTCAACAAAAGCCATAAAACCAAACCACAAAATAATTGGAATAATCAATTCACACTTAGCCCTAAGGCAATTGTTCACAAGATGCTATGAGCCAGCTCTCTGTGATTGTGTTCACAGTCTCTGTTCGGTGGTGCTCCCCCTTACTTACAACCTTTTATCTGCCATGCCTTGAAGGCACTGACAGACTTTAACTGCCCTGGCTGGCTTACCTGGGCCCTCTGTCCGTGCACCCTCTGCCCATCAGCCCAGATCTGAGCTTAAATAAATCTCCTGGGGTATGTTGCACGTGTTCCTGTGCTCAGCTCTGTCTTGGCTTAATTAATTGTTTTTTTCCAGAAAGATACTGGATCCACTTTATAGAAAGCCTTGTCTTGTTCCCTGGAGGGACCCTGGACTTACTCAAAAGTAACCATAAGTGGCTACGGTCTAATAATGGCTATCTCTCGTGGATGGTCCTGTCCTTGAGGAACTGTGCGTGTCACAAAACTGTCACCACAGTTGTCCCCCTTATACCCAGTCTCATCAGAAGGGATGAAAAGTTGCTAGAGCCTGTCCTACTTTTGGAGTCACCTCTCCTGTGGAAGATGGGGGATTTCAGTCTCAGCAGCTGTCAGGCTGACATCTTTCAGCAACAGTAAACTCAGCAAAGAGAGTGAAGGGCACTATTATAGACAATTAACCTGATTTCAGACTGCATATAGCCCCTGTATGTATTGCAGCTATTCACAGAGAGATTCCTGACATAGTATGGGCATTCCTGTTGCACAGTAGCCATAACCCGGAGGTGGGAGAGTGTCTTGCAGAAGCAGCGTAAGAGCTTGCTGTGCGAAGTTCATCAGTCCATAAAAAGCCATCACAGGCAGCTATCTGTATTAAGAGGCTATTTTGTTCTTTTTGCTTCCAGAGTGTTTCATTTATTATTGCAGTTAGAGTGAGCTGCTAATATGTTCATCAAAGCTTGCTTTTTTTTTTTTTTTTTCCTGGACAAAAATGGAGTTTTCAAAGGTATGAATGCTCATGAGAAATGTTTGTTCCTGTAGAGATTTTAATTTTTCAGAATAAAAAAAGCACTTGATTCTTCTCCGATTGTTTGTTTGTTTAGGCTGAGGAAGGGGTATTAAAACAAACAAGCAAACATTTTTCTGTTAGAACTGAAATAGGATGAAATTGCTTGATATGATTGAAGAAAGATGGTCCACATGAAACAAAACAGAAATTATGATTTAGTGTTCATTCCTCAGTGAAACAAAATTAGGAGTGGGGGAAACTTTTGAAAAAAAATGAAAACTGTATGTTTGTGGGAGGACATCATGTGTGGAAAAAAGCCACCATATTTTGCTAGTCCTAATGAAAGGTAAATGTGTTTGGATAAAGCAATGGGGGTTTATAGTTACTGTTCATCAATTTCAGCCTGACCTCTGGCTGTGCATTTCACAGCCACAGACTCCCTGTTGATATTCTTTCTCCAGACCTTTGGCTTCATTGAATGCAGAATGCTTTCAAAGTGTACATTGCAAGGAGTGAAAGTACGCAAGATTGCAGGCGGCTAAGAAAGCATGCCAGACTCTGAAGATGTTCTGGCATCAGAGCACCGATTTGGGACCCTGGCGACAGAATCTGTCAGATAGCTCTTAGCTGAGTGGTAGGCTCTTAGACAATGCAGACTACTCTGTTCAAAAAAAAAAAGGGGGGGGGAGGGGGAAACATAGGGTAATTTAACTCAGGTTAAAAGAGACCTCAGGAGGTCATCTGGTCCAATCCCCTGCTCAAAACAGGGGCAACTATGAGGTCAGACCGAGTTGGTCAGGGCTTTGTCCAGTCTGATCTTGAAAATGTCCAAGGATGGAGACGGCACTTGACCCATCAAACTAATGGTTAATGACCTGAACCACATCATCCTGAATCGTATCATCCATTTTATGCATCTGTTCATCTACTCATCTTCCCACCACAGGAATATATCTGATCATAGCAGGAAAGTGTGACGCAAAAAGAGCTGTTCAGAGAGAAACTGTCTCTAGCAGATAACTACCCTGCTGACTGACCACCACTTCCCTGCTGCCTCACTGCAGGATTTGCATGCATTCACTGTTAGATATTCAGATTCTTTGGTGATAAACATGAGTGAGATCAAATAACACACTGAGCAGCTCTCCGTGTCACTTTAAAATGCATCACGTCTAGCAGATTCTCTAAGATGCTGTTTAATCCACAGGTATTTGCATAGAGTCCCAACCTCCTTAGACATTACTTTTTTAGATCCATGCCTGTTAATCACATGTGCTGCTTGCTGATAGGTAGGCTGGCATCAAATACATGCTGTGTAAAATTCAGAGGCACAACTGTTCTTAATCCCAAAGATATATTCAATGTTAAAGATTCACATTTCATACTTGCAAGTCCAATATAATATCTCAATGCTTGTTATAAGCACCAGGGGAAGATCTTTGTGTATAGGAGACCTGTCTAACACATGTAGTGTCACAAGTGACTGGTAAAGTTCTGCAAATTCCTAATGTTCATTTCTGTAGTCACGGCTCTCATGGAGGCTGGGGTTATTCTCCAGGACTGGATTGGTTCTCCACCAATACCGGTAAGTTCAGGTGGCTTTCAATAGCCAAAAAAAAAAGTAAATTAGGTGTGTCATTATTCACACAGCTAGGACTAACTCCTGAACCAATTAGTGGACCATGCAGTATGGCTGTACGCTGAGAAACTGTAGTATTGGACTTCGGAGAGGACGATGGATGGAAAGGTGGATGCAGTCATCTTACTGCCTGTTTCATTATGCTCTCTGTGAGACTGGGGTCCTGGTCAGTGAGGGTGATCCTTGTTGTCTAGAAGACACTTGGCAATAATGACAACAGTTACATTTTTCATTTATTTCCTGTCAATTGGCTCTTGCAGACAGCTTCAGCACACAGCCACATACTCTTTTATCTACACTGGCATATGCCAAGATAGATAGAGTCTAAGTGCCTGTGTGTCTAGAAGCTTCATCCTTAAGTCCTTACAGGAGCAGAAAAATCCCAGAGTCAGCAGGAAGGCTGCCAGCACTCAGTCCAGCGCTGCCCGTGAGGGTGCCTGCACTGCATCTGCATAGGGACACAAGGAGATCGCTACCCCTACTCTTAAAGCTCAGCTGCACCTTTTAGGGATCCAGGAGGTGGCGGGGAAGAGCATGCCAAGAGGTGGCCAGAAGGAATAGGCAACTTGACTTCCTAAAAGTTCTTGATTTTTTAATTTTCCACAGGATACAGGGGAGGGAGGTTTCTCCCTCCCTGAAAATGGTTGTTTTACAGCATAACAAAGTTTTAGTCTGCTAATGTGTTTTGTTCCAAGGGCTGGTATATTCATTGGGGCGATTCTTCCACAGATAGAAATTTCAAAACAAAGGCCCAAAAGAAAAAGAGGTTTCTAATACCTAATCCGTGTGCTTTTGTACATATTCTGGACCTGATTTCAGGAATTCAGTTTTGGTATATATTTTTATGCCATCATATTTATGAGACATTATGTTATGGATGACCTATATATTTTATATGAAAAAAGCATCCTTTGTTAAAACAGTTACAGATGCCTAATGCTAAAATCCACTTACAGAAATGGTTACTGGCAAAGAAAAGTCCTTTAGCATCCCATTCTTTAACCTACCTCAGCCCAATAAAAGATATTCACATTTTCAGCTAGCTGAATCCCACCTCTATAAATGAGACAAGTACTTTGAAAATGTACAGTAACACAATAAATGCCAACTTTCTTGAAAGTCATATTGAAAGTCAAAGGTTCACTTCTCTGAAAAGCCAAGATGGATGTGCACTTTCTGCAGCACAGAGGGTGTCAAATGTTACTTTTCCAGGGGGAAGGAAGAGATTGTACTTGAGATTTTCCATTTTAGTGCATTTGAGAGACATTTTTTATCCATTTACTCTTCTAGCATCAGTAGCAAGAAAGTGTGCGTGAAAGAGATTACTGAAAATATAAAGCCATTCAATAAATCAATAGTGTGCTTTCACTTGGAATATTTTGTTCAGTCCTAGTCACCAGCCATCAAGTGGTTGCAGCAGAAATGGAAGAAGTTCAGAGATGGGTGATGTGAATGATTATCTGCTTGGGAGGCTGCTGTTAAAGAAAGATTGAGAAGGATGTGATCCTTTAGTTTAAAGAAGAGACAAATAACAATAGTTGGGTTAGGGGAATATAAAACAGCAAAGGGAAAACTGGAGTTAGCATTTCTTGGGACTCTTTCCATTAAGACAGACACTGAAAATTCCCAGCCTGGATTATTTTTGCAAGTGATTTATTATATATTATTATAATAACTACTGTTTAATACAGCATCATTGAAAACTATGTGCTTTATAGAGCACTTTATAGAGCACCTTTTTTTTTAAGAAGCACCCACTCAGCATTCAGACTGTCCATCCTGCAGGACAGTTGTAACTACTCTCAGTCAGCAAAAGCCACCACAGAATGAAAATTCTGCATCACAAACCTAAGTTTTAATAAATATTTCTACCATCGTGTATAGAAGTGCTGTACCCTTCTTTCTTCCTCTGTTTGTTTTCGACTAACACTGCAATGAAGCATGAATTTTCAATAACCTGATCCTTAGGGACAGCTAATTTAGGTCCCGTAACATTTAGGGCTCAGTGACATGATTCCTTTGAATGCACCAGTATTCAGCAGCTGAACTTTCTCTGCCTCTATGGCAGTTTTGGACTCTGTTTAGATGCTTCAAAGTCTTTCATAGCCTTGGGTCTTACATTATGTGGGGTCCATGGGAGAGAGGGGTTGGGCAACATAGCTACTTGGGACTTTATCAGTTTATAAGAAGCATTGCGGTACAGTTGTTTTTGTTAGCAGGGACTAGATTAAGTTGCCTTGGAGAACTCTTGCATTCATATGTTCCTAAACAATTGCACATCTAGCTGCAGAATTTTCCAGCTGTGTAATTAGTAAAGTGCGTCCAATATGAAAGCCAGCAGCATTTTGCCCCATTGCAACCTAAACTTCTGGTCATACTCCTGGTTCTTCCTGCTGCATGCTGAACATCTGACCCATAAGACAGTTTACTCAGTTTCGTTAAGTGTTATCTGCTATTTCTTTTATTCATGATGAATAATATCTTATTCCCTCAGCTGTCCTGCTGAAAGAAAGAACTACTAGTGATGGAGCAAAGTACAGCTACATGCTGGGGGAAGTGGTGGAATTTGTGAGACCTAGTTGAAAATGCAAATTTGTCATATTATCTCAGAGTCTGGTAGAATAAATCCTGACACTTCAGTCCTAAAGGCATGGAGCACATTTGCACAGGGAGGCTTGGGGTGCAAATCATGCTTTGCTGAGAGCTTAGGCAGTATGAATTATGGTGCCCATGTCCTGAGGTGGATCCCTGCAGGAGTGCTCTTTAAGCACCACCACGGCATGTTGCAATGCAATGGCATGACTTTTTTTTTTTTTTTTCCCCTGTTGTCTTCACTGGGACATCAGGACACCACAACTCTGAGGGCCAGGAAAGGTAACAGCCACTGACACCATATCCCCATCAGCCCAGGGTTTCACTCCAGAACCCCCTGCTACCATCAGGCAGCCCTAAGCTTTTGTGACAAGTATGTTTCTCTTCAGCCACACTACCGCTAAATCTTTTTGCCTATAGCACTGCTGACAATCCAGCCATGATTTATACTTTTCAGATGGAGCTGAGCTCCTCTTCCATTTTATCATGCAGGCAGCAGTATGAAAGGCTGAGGAAACAGCTGATGTGCCCTTTCCTCTGATGTATTCTCTTTTAAATGCTTGACTCAGCTGAGAGGTGACCAAGCATCTCCTGAATGATTTGCACTGGGACAGGCACCTGAGCTTTTCCTCAGTCCAGAGTGCTGGTACTTGGTGACTTGATGCTCACAATGCATTGAATGCAAACAGGGGAAGGGATGAATCATAGGCAGGCAGAGAAGGTGGTTGCAATCTGTGGCAAAGGAATAAGGTATCTACCCTAACCCATGTTCAATGGCAACAGAAACTATGGCTTGTGGCAAGCTGGACAGCAATACCCCACGTTTTTGCATAGAGACTATGTTGTGAACATGCACCGGAATCAGATTCTAGACTAATTGCCATTTTACACACTGCATTTCCCAGATAAACAGATCATTGCCCTCTTGGGTATTTACTGTTTGTTTGTTTGTGCTGTACAAGAGTAAGCTGAGGCATATGAGCAAATAAGATCTCTGTCTGGTGTCGCTCTTGTGTCAGAGACTGTGGCTGAGAGTCTAAACTAATGATAAGCATGGACCAAGTGCAAGTTCTTGATAAAGGTATGTGTTGTGCTAAGGAGATTTGTTTTTTCTTGCTTTGGTTTGTTCCCTCTTAGTCACTGCTGGAGGAACGCCAAGCAGTGTAACCAAATAGTCTCCCCCTTACAGAGGAGACGAGGACACTGGGTAGATGCCAGTCTTGCTCCAGGAAGAACCAACACTGGCTCTCTCCCTGTAGCCTGCTCCAGGAGAACCCAACAAGCCTGCTATGGGTGGGGAAACCACTTGTCAATTGAGTCAACTTCTCTTTTCTGGTGATCCCAAGGATTCGAAACTGATGAGTGAGACCTCAACATCTGTGGGATTGGCTCTTTATAAAAACAAGAAATTTTTCAAGGGGTTATACTGAAATGTCAGTCTATATTTTCACTCTATATGTGTATGACTATCAATATTGCAAGATCTCCTGTCTCAGATTTGTTATTTGGTATTTGATGTCCTCTGCTGCAAAGATTTTTCTCCTGTCTAACTGTCTGTCCCCTGCTCAGCAAACAGTCCTTGTTACCCAGGCCCCAGGGAGGCTACAGAGGAGACATCCTGTCATGACGGACATTTGCTCATCTGCCTCAGAAGCTCCTACCTGCACAATTTAAAACCCTACCCTCTGAAAAGCCTTGTGAAGATGGAGTGATGGCACTGATTCCCCAGCCTACTGCTTAACAACTAAGCATGTGACATGGCCAGCACCACTGGCCCAATTTCAATGAACCCTGTGATATTTAACTAGAGGGAGAGCAACTTAGGCAAGAAAGACATTTAGCTGAAGCATAGAGGGAAATATTCTGACTTGCCTTGTGGCTACTAGCTAAGGGACTCCTTGACCTTCAGAGCAGTTGCACAGATTCAGCTGTATCCTGGACTCTTTATCTTACCATCCTTGAACCAAAATACAAGAGGTACCTTTTCCACTAACTCCCACAAAACTCCCTGCAGCTGTAAATATGAGAAGCAAAGACATTTTTGCCTTCCTTTATGTAGTGTGTCTTGGCATTAAATACCATGTCATGACCTTACTGAAGACAGACAGACTTCAGAGGTGCCGAGTTCCAATGCAGTAGTTTTTACAGTTCTTGTAGGCAAAAGAGGAAGCCATCTGCAAAGCTGGCCTCTAGCACAGTTATTAAACAAGGATGCTGATACAATCCTGATACCAGATCGCATATTCCACACCCTGAGAGTCAAGCTGCAGAGTGCAGGAGTGAAAAACTGACATTGAACTCAGCTCACCACAGATGAACTGCACTAAAGTGGCAGCATATATGGGAAAAAAATGTTTCAGCTGCTCATGTTGCAGTGCAAAGAGATTCTGTAACGAGGAAAAGAAAATAGAAATTCTCATTGATATAATTGGCATTGCTGAAACCTGGTGGGACAACTCGCCTGACTAGAATGTTAAAATCCATGGGTTTAATCAGTTTAGGAATAAGTGAGTAGATAAAAGAAGTGGAGGTGGCAGTCTGCATTAAAGACATCATTACTTGATTTAGAGTTATTGATAATCCAGAACCAAAGGATGTTGAATGCATACGGATTAACGTGTTACCTAATAAAACCCGGGAGGCATGCTGGTACAGGGATGTTCCAGACTGCTAAATCAAACCAGAAAATAAGGTGAGTTATTCTTTAAGCACCTGTCTCTTCTTCATACCTCCTGCAGAAGGAAAAAACGAAAGCACTGTTTTAAGGAGCTTTGATTGTAAGGATATATGCTGGAGCTGATAGAGTTTAAAGCTTTCTAAAATTACAGATGATAATGACTGCAAGATGATTACATTAAATGTGGGCAAACAGAGGGCAGTTGCAAAGAGCTAATTTCTCAACAGTAGAAGAAAAATACAAGCAAAATTGATGGAGGAAAAATTAAGCATGAAAGATGAATGAAAATTGGCAGATTTTACAGAAGAGTTTGTCAGAAAAAAGTATGGCTTTGCAATCAGCAAAAGGCATGCTTTGGCTGAGAGCTCATCATCCTTATTCAGCTGCAGAGTCAAAGCAGCAATCAGAAACTGGAAAGACATGTATGATAAATGGGTTATACTGCATCAAGAAATAGACAGCAGTCAATATAAATTAGAAGTCGTGAATATAGAAAATCGATAAAAGAAACTAAAGACAAGTTGAAAACAAGTGACTGGTAGAACTGAGGACAATAAGAAGTTTAAGTGTGTTAGGAACTAAACAAGTTCTATCAATTGCATGTATTCATGACTAATGGAGATAATATTTTATTATATATTGAAAAAAGGGAGACTGACTAAGTACTGCTTCTGATCTGTATTAAAAAACCCCGACATTGTAAGAGGATGAAGAAGTATTTTCCAGTCCATTAGTGTCTGAAGATATTAAACATCACCTGCTAAGGTCAGATATTTTAATGTTTCCAGATCTGAATGACTTGTACCCAAGAATCCTAAAGAGTTCGCTGTGTCACCTATTGATTAGAGACAGTAACCTACAGTAAACAAATCTTGGCATGGAGGGAAAATCTCAGAAGACTGAGAGAATGCTAATGCTGTGTTAAAGTAGCAAAAGATACAAGCAGCTTGTTCCAAGTAATGGTAGGTCAGATAGCCAGATGTCAGCTGCTGACAAAGTAATGAGCAGAAGTATAATTAATGCCAATCAACATGTTCTTACTGAAAGAGAACATGTCAAACCTGTTGTGATTTTCTTGGATTTGCAAGTTTAGCTGATGAAGATAACCTCACAGATTTCTGTTCACTTAGTAGCGCATGATATTCTGATTGAAAAATAGACCTGTGATGATTTTACAGTATCCATAAAGCACATCATAAATGATTAAGAATAAACAGCTGTAAGACCTCTAAAAAGAGTTGTCAGGAAGAACAACTCTTCAAATAGGGACAGTGTCTCACACAGCTCCGCAATCAGAACTGGGCCTGATGCCTAATGATCTGGAAGTAAATAAAAAATCGCAGCCAGTAAAGTTTATAGAGACATAAAGTTTGGCAGAGTAGTAAATATAAGAAAAAAGGCAGTCATGGACCCTGAACTGCATTCAATAGCAAGTGGGTGCTTACAGACAAAATGCATTTTGACGTGGTTCAACACAAAGCTAAGAAGAAAGAGTGCAAGCCATTCCTACCAAAAGCTCTGAAGAGGATGTGGTGGCTATGCCAGACCATCTTGTACCATTGTGTGATGAAGGGGGCTGGTAAGAGCCTTCAATGCAGAAGAAAAAAAATGTTTCATACTTGTCTGGTGTAGAGAGATTATTTTATGTTTGTATAACAGTATTAGTAAGACTAAGTCTACAATAATATGTTCAGTCCTGGTGTCCATCCCTTAAAGGATGCTGAAAAATCAAAGAGAAAAGAAAATAGCTACTAAAATGTTTAGAGGGCTGGAGAAAGTGCCTCACAATGGGAATCTCAGTGTTTAGTTTGTTTAGATTATCAAAAAGAAGACTGGGAAGTGACTTGATTGCAACATACAAGTACTTTCATGGGGAGAAAATGCCAGCTACTAAAGGGGTCTTTAATCTAACAGAAAAAACAGACCAGGAGTCACTCACTGGAAGCTGAAGCCGGACAAATTTGTGCTGGAGATGAAGCATGAATTTCAACAGGGAGGGTGGTTAACCAGGAAGCAGCCGCTGGCATAAGATATGGACGTCCCATTCCCTGCTGTCCTTAAATCAAGACTAAATACTCATCTGAAAAGAAGATGCTTTCATCAAATACAAGTTCTTCCTGTTATTACAGTGGCAATGGCATAAGAATATGAAAGACCCACAGTGCACAAAAGGTCAGACTGCTTGATCAAACTGTGATTCCTTTTAGCCTGAAACCCGGCAGGCACAGGATTGCATTTGCGTTCACTTGGTCAAATGAGCCACGCTGTAAAAATCTGATCTACAAGAAATAAAGAGAGGGTCTGTTCCTGCCACCTGCGAATGTGTTATTCCCCTCTAGTGACCGTCCTCTGTGGAAGCAGATGGGGAGCTTGGAGAATCAAAACACTGTGCTGCTCCTTCATCTGTCTTCCTTTTTGTTGCCTTTAGAGGTTTCAGTAACAATCCCTAAAAAGCAGCAAAACACGAGCACAAGATCATCTGTGGCATAGCGTTGTGGAGAGTGTTGAACTCATTTTACTCATCTGGAAGATTATCTTTAACCAAAACCCTTTGGTATTACCTGATATATTGTGTTGTGCTGTAGCGCAGCAGGGAAAAAAATTGGACAATGCAGGACCAGCTAAAGACAGCCGCAGAGCCACGAAAGATCTTCAATTCCCAGGACAAAACAGCACTGCAGTCCAAGATAATACTTCCAAAACAGTTTGGGGCTGTTTTAGTCATTGAGTCAGACTGGCTGCATAGCACAGACCACAGGAGGGTGAGAATTGCCTAGATTTAGGGGGGATCTCCACCACTGACAGAGCAGGTACTAGTGTCTGCTGGCCAGAGGACGCTGCACCTCACCTCGTATTGGGTGTATGAACATGTGTGTGCTGTTTCTCTGCCTGACAGCCCAGGGGCTGGCTCCTGCAGGTCGAACTGGCTAACTTCTCCCTGCAATCTGAGCAAAGGGAAAACAATGGAAAAAGCCAAAGGGAAAAAGAACTCAACTCCACCTTGCAGCTAATTATTAATCATATGCAGTTTCCCAGCATTTCCAGTGTAGTACCTTGGTCCCCTCAGGAATATGCCTTAGCCTTATGAATCAGAAACAAGCTTTTCTCTTTCTCTCTCTTTTGCCACATCTTTTTCCATTCTTTTGCCTCTTTTCCCCTCTCCATCATCATACACCTTTCTCCGATCCTTCTTTCCCCAGCTCCTACTTTCCAGTTTCTGTTCCCTGTATCTCCTTCTCTTCCATCATCTCGTTTGCTCCATACTGTTTTCTCTCATATTCCCTCTCTCATAGCTCTACAACAGCAGCTCCCTGACACAGAAAAAGTGTTCTGTTCCTATAAGAATAAAACAGCTGCAGCCCCAGCCTATTTAATGAAATCCTTGAGTATATGGCAAGAACGGCTTGTGAGTCCCTGAGGCAGAGGTAATATTTTGTATTAATATTTGATATCTTATTTAGGATGCTAAATCAGATGCACGGAATCTCTCAGGAAGAATTGAATGCAGAGTTCTGTTTAAATGATATAGTGCTAAGCCAGGCTGCCAGACCACCCCCTCTTGTCTTCCAGCCAGACCTCTCTGAGCTGCCCTGGTTTTAGACGAAGCACAGCTTGCCCTGATTTTAGATGGTTCTCAATCTGGGAACCAGGGGAATAGTATTTATGAAGCCCCTATATTGCTTAGGTTAAAATTCCCTGCAACTGCACTGTCCTCCAACTTTTGTCTTGAGTTATTTCTTTCTCTGGGAGAGTGCCTAACCCCAAATGCTGAGTCAGATCCCTTCCAACATACCTTAGGTCAAGCAAAGAAGATGATTGTGCATTTTTTGCTCTCTTTCTCTCTCTCACACACAGACATATGCAGAGGGACTTCACCCCCTCTGCATCCACATGTATGTGGCAGGGTGGATTAAAAAAACCCTGTCTCTCACTCTCTCAAAATGAATACAGCCAAAGTTATTTGGCCTCTGTTGAAGACTAAGAGTTCCCAGCTTTCTCCTTAAAGCTTCATCCAATTAATGTTTGTACTCTCCCTCATGTTACCCCCAAAACCTGTATGTGCACCCCTTGCCTTTCCTGCAGATTCTGAAGAGAGCCTCAGGCTCCAGAGCAACCTCATTCTTCCAGATCTGCTCCTGCCATTCCTGGCTGAGCTCTTCTCTCCCCTTTCTGAAATCCTGCATCTCAAGATGGCACTAGCAATAGCCTCTTTCCATTCCCAAGCCTAAAAAGGAGGGTACCTCTGGGCATGTTTTGTTCTCATTGCATTTTTCTGTACTTGGAGGGGTGGGAGGGAAGGTGCATGCATTGTCTATTTGACTCTTCTACCCCCACCCTGAAAAATATCTCCTTCTTTCCTGAGAGAAGATGATTTGGTGGGAGGGAGTAAGAAACAAGCTGCAGAGGCAGAGCCGGCCCCTCGCTGGAGCCCTCATTGCCTTTTCAGCTCCAGGAGGCAGGCGAGATTGGGAAGATCAGCCCTTCGTCCCGCTGGCATGGCTTGTGTTCGGACAGGCATCAACGTTGCAGGAGTGGTAGTCAGACAAGAATCACGAGGCTTGGAAAAAAATTATTTCTCTGGCCTGGAGTTTTGGTATCAGGATGTCAGAGCTGTGAGAAGCTATGAGCTTCATGTACCGCTTCTTGAAGTGATCACTGCCATCTACGCTACCCCCAAAAGCCCTGGCACAACAGCTCCTCACTGCGTGTCTACTACCCTTCAGCTAGGCGATTTCCAAAAAAGCCCTACCTGACAGGGCTTCTTTCTTGAGGATGCAGTGTCTCAGCATGAAAGCCGCCTCAGCAAATGGGGCAGCGGGAGAAGGGAGGTTACCTGCCCCACAAACAGCCAGAAGGGCAGCAACAGGAGTAGCAAGGAAAAAACATGTGTTTTTTTTTCCTTCTGGGCTTGGGCAGACTGACAGGCACAATGAAATGTGTGGGTGTCACTTGGCAGGTGTGAATCGTTCAGGCAAGCTACAGTACACATATTTAGTTGTTTTAAACTGTCTTCATACATCAGACCTCGCCGCCCCTTACGCAGATTTATTGCCGCAATCTTTCATTGAAAGGATTAATGTCATCCAGACCCGGCTGCTTTGGACATTTGCATCAAGGCTGCCAGCCTGATAGTCGGCATTTCCTCCATGGCCATTTCTTTCCTGAGTCATTTAGGAGAAGATCAATGCAGGGAAGGGGAAATTCTGGCATCCTTCAGGAGAAGTAGTGTCCTGTCAGTAAAATGACTGACTCTTTCTGCTAATACACCGCGCATTGCCTCGGCTGAACAGAGGAATCCCATTGAGGGCCTGGGGGGGTGTTTGGGGAGGAGGTATAGCCAGAGGTCCTGTGCACGCATCCGGAAAGTCACACGTTCTCTTGTTAAGCTCTGAGTCTGGCTCACTTCATGACCCTTCCAGGCAAACCACTTCCCTTTGCTGAGCTTGTTTTCCTGCGTGTGAGTTAGAGCTGATGGCAGTGACATAGCAAGGTGCAAGATGGGGGGGGTCTGAACTTACTACTGTGAGCAAAAAGTCATTGTTGATGTTGAGCAATTAGGCGTGTGTTTGTGTGGAGTGTTTGGCAGAGTCTGCTGTTAGAGCTGGCTTCATACAATCAGAGGATTTTTACTTTTTTCCTGTGGAATAGAGATCAGCTTTATCTCAAGAATAAATTGGAACAACTTTCCAGCTCTTCTAATTTCCTCATGGAAGCAACACAAATATTTTCCCACCCCAGAGCTAGCACTTCCTTCTCTCTTTCATTGATGGCTAAACAGGCGCTAGTGGGCACTTAGCTGTCTTTCACCAGACTGCCTGCCAGCACAGGTTAACCTACCAGTTCCTCAGCAGAACCATTACACTTTTGGGGAAGAAAACACCGCTGCCACCATGGACAGACAGCCCTGCCTCCCTCACTCTGCGCAGTGCACACGCACACTTGCTCCCCATAAGAATGGATCACGTCCTCCCCATGATTAACCATTTTTTCCATGGCTTCTTGTTTGGTTTTTCGCCTCAAGACTGCGAAACTGAGCGGTACCTTGTTATATGCGCATCCTTGTCTCTCTGTACATTTAGGCTAGAGGGAGAATGCCGGCCTCTCGCTACAACAAGCACAGACCTGAAGGCTCTGCAGATCTGTGTTACTGCCAGACAGCCTCTCTACAGTACTGTACCGTGGCTCCCAAGGGCACATTTTCTTCCTGATATAAAATACACTGTTCTTCATGTCCTTCTCTTGGCTACTGCTCCCAGTCCTATTTTGGTCATATACATTTGTGCTATAAATGGTCTCTTAAAATCAGAGCTTATCAACGTTGGCTCTGGGCTGAGGGCTTCTTTTATTGCATCAAAGGTGCATTGACGTTCTTCCATCTAATTTACTTCTCTTCTTTTTGGCTTTTTTTCAGCAAATTGGTCAGAGAGACATGGTAATAAGCAAAAATTCAAAAATAGATCTCTGATAATAACATTCTACCCTAAAACTATCTTGCTTTTTGAAGCTGGGAATTCAGCACTTCCCTACAACTCCAACTTTAGAAACTACTTGGTTTTGATTTTCCCAGTGCCCATCAGCTACTTTAAGTATTTGGTCTCTGAACCAGCCAGCGTATGTTTAGCAGGAAAAGTAAAGAAGAAGAAGGCTGATAGTCATCCCCACTTTGACTATTTAGTTTTTGAACCGATTTCACTGGGGTTGAACATTGCTTCAATCGGTTCTGTAAGAGATCGTGTCTCTAACTAGGCTGCCATATCCTCCACTCGGAGTTATAGAAATAAGTATCCATGAGATGCTGGAAGGCTGTTTATGGCTCCTAGTGTCCAGAAAGCAGTGTAGCCTTTTAGAGGCGGCAAAGCAGGTTTGCATTCACATCCCTGCCCCAGGGCAATCAGCCATACATACTGGTAAGGTCTAGTGTGTAATATATCTGGCTCCGTTTTGCAGATCTTGCAGATCATCTAGGTGAAGCAGATCATCTTGGTGAAGCAGAGGGTAACTGGTGCTTCAAAGCAGAAGTTATCTCTTGGGAAGCACTGAGTGCTATGAAGAGACAGCAAAGACAGTGATTCTGTTACCTGCGGACACCAACACCTGTGCTGCTTCCTTTCTTCACTGAATTCTTGGAGGATTGTTGGTGGGGAAAAGCATGTCTTTTTGATATCAGGCATTGCCCTGCATTGGTCTGCCTTTGCCTACGTACGAACACTCTGCCAAACTTGTTAAGGCTGTGAGTTTTTCCCGCTAGCTGTCCCTTTGGCTGCATAACCCCTATTCCCCTGATGACTATGTGCTTCCACCTACAAAAATTTAAAAAGGGAAGGTCTGGAAGGTCTTTTTTTTTTTTTTCCCCCACCTCTGAAGTACAGTTCAGAGCTTCCTGGGATTTCATTCTCCTCAGACTGCTCCATCCCATAATCTTCACATCCCTCTTCCCTGCTCAGCCCAAACAGATCTTGCCATTTTGCCAGTAGTTTATCTTCAGTTGCAGGTAGTAACAACAAAGCTCTTCCTCACTGCCAGCTTGATTAGTTTTATCAGCCAGCCTGCCTCACTGCTTTTGTCTGAGTTTTTCCCCTACAAGCTTCTCTCTCTTATCTCTAAACGGTGGTGGAAGTGTTTGGGGTTTAGCTTCGGACTGAGGCTGTCAGCCATTCAATACATCAAATGGAGAAGGTCCTGCTGAATCGTGCGCAACCTCCCAACATGTAGGACAAAAACCTATCCAAATAAAATGTAGGACAAAAATTACCGGAGCTCCATTCACCTGCTTACGATTCTTCTTAGGGCCTGATTCATCCTCTCTACTAATTTGTCCATCCAGTGATGATCAAAAGACATTCAAACGGCTTTTCTTGGGGGAGGGAAGCCTGGGAGTAGTCCTGTACTCCATCAGAGTTTCTCAGACGACTCAGAAATGTTTAACCAAGTCTTGCAGAGCTGTTTCTGCTGTAGTGCTGTGTAATGAAGCTCCCTCTGGCCATCAGGTCATATTATCACAGATAATCAGAGCGTATCAGTTTCACACAAAGCTCAGCCAGACAAGCAAGACAAGACAGTCTCCAATGCACCATGAATCTCTCACTCACATCACACATCATTTTGCTTTTAGCAAGACCACCCTGTCACAGCATATAATGTATAGTACACATCTTACAGGGCAGCAGTGAAAATCAGGTTATAGCTGTAAAATGTTTTATTGCTATTTATTCTTTTTATCCTTATTCTGAATCTGCATATCTCAATATCCATGTTTCTGTGTTTGTTTTAGGGTTTTTTTCACCATCATGCCTCAGAAAACACTTCCTCCTTCTCAGTAACACCAGACAATAGAGTTTTTCAGATGGCAGTAAGAGAGGAACCAGTGTGCCACAACACTGATGATCACAAGGTAAGGAAACATGGCCAGGAACCAAGACAGAGTGCAAGAGGTTTCTTGCCCAAAGGGAAGTCATGTGGAAGAACACGGTGAACCTGCATCCAGCTTCCTCTCTGTCTTTCAGACTGCAGTGAGCAAGGAAGGATCATGTGGGATCACAGAGATGTGGTGGGATGTTACTCACAACTGGAGCCATGGTCACAGCTGAGTTACAGGTTGTTTAGGAAGGACAGGCAGGGAGGAAGAGGATGAAGAGTTCAGTCATATGTAAAGGAGCTCCTTAACTGCACAGAACTTCAGTGAAATGGTCAGTCTCTCAATAAAAGTCAGCAGAGAAGAAACATGAGGATGTTGTATTGGGGTTCGATCACAAACCACCTGACCAAGAGGAGGAAGTGAATGAGGCTTTCTAAAAACAGCTAACGGAAGTCTCCTTACTGCAGGCCCTGATCCTCACAGGGGATATCAACCATCCAGACGTCTGCTGGGAGGGCAACAGGAAACCCAGGAAATTTCCTAGGAAGCTCAAAATGCTACAGGGACAAAGCAATGCTCTTCTTCCTGCTCACAAACAGGGAAAATTGGTGGTGAATGTGGCCACAGAGAGTAGTTTGGACCACAGTAACCATACAATAATTGAATTTAAGATCTAGAGGATGGCTGGGAAGGTAAACAACAGTTAATACTCTGGATTTCCAGAGAACAAACTTTGCCTTTTTTTAGAGACTTTCTAGGCAGAACCGCTTGAGAAGCTGCCATGAGGGGTTAAGTACCCAGGAGAGCTGACTGTTTCTTAAACCAAATTATTGTGAGCTTAGGAACAAACAATCTTATTGGGCAGGAAGACTGGGTATTTCAGCATAAGGCCCATTTAGATAAGCAAGGAACTTCTCAATGAATTAAAATGCAAAAAGAGAGCATACAGGCAATGGAGACAAGGATAGACATCAAAGGAGGAGTATAGAACCATTTCTTGGATCCTTGGGGATGAAATAATGAAGACCAAAGCAAACAAGAAACAGAGCGAGAGAGATTGGAAACCTCAGCAAGAAATATCCAGATGGGATTCATTTTAAAAAGTCAAGGCTAAAATATTGCTTGCACATACTCAGCAAACAGAAGATATGTGAAACGTTTCTGGTAACAGCATAGGTCGTAGGGAGAGGAAGCACCAACTAAACAGAAGGTTTTAATATAAAAATGTGCTGAAAATGGTCCTTGTTGCTTTGGGCGCCTAACAAAAATGGGGAAAAATCTGACTCTGGCAAGAGTTTACATCAGCTGTTTACTTGTAGCACTTCTGGCAATTTCTGGAACTGGAGATCAGAGAAAAATGATGAGACCAGTCAGAGGGCTAGAAGGTCAAATTTACAGCAAGTATTACAGAAGTTAAATCTATATCTGTGGGATAATAGATGACGAAAAGCGAACACAGCTATTCATCAATAGCTAAAGGGCAAGGCTGCTAAGGAGGCAGGGAGACAAGCTGGCATAAGTAGGAGAAAAAGAGGATATTTCCAACTTGTGTCAGGAAAGTTACGTGGGCAAAGTTGCACTGGGTCACGGAAAAGTTTCCTGTGGGCAGAGATGGAAGCTGTCTCTACTGCATTTCACTTGTATGGTGGCCTCTGTGCTCGGTAACACAGAATGATCTGTGCCAGCAGTGAGTGCGAGTTTCTGGAGCCAGGACGTGAGAGGGGCAAGGAGAAAATGGTGCCAGGTCCTAAGAAGGCAACAGCACCACTACGTTTGATTGCCCTGGGTTTCTGCCCATCATATGTTCTTCCACCTTCACCTGAACCAAAACATCCACAAGGGATTGCTGCAAAAGATCAGGCTTTGGCTCAGAATACAAACCTGATTTCTCGTAACCCTCATTTTTTTGGTCTCATTGTAACAGAATTGACTTATCTCTACCTAGAATGACATAGCACAGCAGGAGCTACAAGCATCTCCCATGGACCTATTTTCTCTCTCTAGTGTTAGTCAAGTTGCTTAGTTCCTTTGCAGTAAAGTCCCATTCAGATGAAAGGGTCACAAACAGGATTTGGATTAAGAAGGTGTTGGGAAGGAGGCGGGGAAGGATGCTGGAAGTCTGGGAGAAGTGAATCCTTCCTCCCTGGGGACCATTTGGGGAGGAAAAATCAACGTGGGGCCATATAAACATAGACCCCAGGAGCAGAGACCCGCACATCTGGGGTGAACTGAGTGCTCTGTAGGCATCATGGTTCTCCAGTCCTGCTCCCTCTCCCCACCACATACATCCCCTTTCCAAGGGGCTGCCTAAAAACTTTTTGCATCCTATCTCCTGGCTCTTCCACACTGGGCCTACCACTGTAGATTTAACTCTTAATGCATGCTTCAGAGAGAAGTGGCAGCTTTGGGTAATTGCAGTCTGGTCAACTGGAAAACCACCCTGTCCATGCAGATGGCAAAAGGCAGGCGATCTCCACATCTGCCCCGGCCGGCTCACACCTTACGGTGCCCTGACTGAGCGCCGAGCTGCCAAGAGAGGAATCCCTCACTCGCCCCTGACAGCTGCCAAGCCGTTAGAGAGAAGAGCACTCGGTAATGATGTGTATGCTTTCCTCTGTCAACACGAAGATTTGTCCCCCTGCTACCCTCCCCAACCTCACCCTGCGGCTGGATTTCAGCCAGTGGAAGCCCTTTAGAAAATGAAAATGGATGCATCTTTCACAGTCATTAGCGTGGATTGTGCTAATGGGATGTCATGATAAATACTGACAGTTAGCTGAGGGCAGCAGCGTTCACTGCGAGACTCCAAATGAGAGGGCAGCAGATGCTACAACAAGCTCAAAGTGTGCCTGTGGAGGGGGAGGATGCAGAGGGAAGGCAAAGGCAAGCTGGCGGGCGGGCAGGCTGGTGACGAGACAACGGAGCTTGCTGCTTCAAGGTCACCAGCTGGAGAGCAGTCCTGGGTGCTAGCAATGCTGCAAACGGAGAGCGAGGCGGGTAAAGCCCTGCAACCGGTGGGGATTTCGCATGTTAGAAAGGCGAGGCACCGCTTAAACCTCAGGAGGATCCCACCTTGCAACCGATGTTAACGTATGCGTGGGGAGCCCGGGAAGGGCAGGGCAGGGGGCTGCAGGGCAGGAGGGGGCACAGGCAGGATCGCGTAGGTGCTACTGAGCACTGCTAGCAAGGGGAGTCTCAGGAAGAGATGAGATGCTGATGTTCAGGGGAGAGGATTACTTGCATTATCATTTGAGCTCGAACGCGCACGAAAAAATGAGCTTAGAGCTTTAGTTCCTCAGGGAACTGACCAGCGTAACTATAGTTAGATAATTATACCATTAAATCTATGCTAATACTACTAAGGCTGGTCATGAATTTTTTAACAAACCAGTGTTTCATTAGAAAATACCAACTGATTTTATCAAAGATTAAACTTTTCTCAAGGACAAGCACATTTCAACTAAAAAGAAAAAAAAAGGAGACAATAGGAGTCAGAACATGCACTTATTACAGCGAAGTGTTTTAAGACATTTCTTTTTAAGCAGAATTTCCAAATAAATGTCCATCCATGAATCAGACAGTCAAGGGACCTCAAATTGTGGATCCTCCATCCATAGCAGACACTGATCAGCAGGCTGCTAAGGAGCTCTTCCTGACCTCTGTGATTTATTTTCCCTGAAAAATCTCAGAAGAATCTGATTTTCATTCTGGTGCAGATCAGAAAACAATTTTTGCATCCTGAAGTTTGATAAGGCAGGAAAAACTAGTTCATTCTCTGCTCTTGGTATAATTCACCCTCAGGGAAATGTTGTTCTAGAATAAAAGCATTTTCTTACCTTGGAGTAATTACTCTTATTCCAGAATAGATTATGCACATGAGGGAGTTAACATAGCTAGAGCAATAACTGTTATTCTATTGACACGCTACTCAACTTCCCAGCATATTCAAGTCTTAAAGGATGCAAAAGTAAATGTGTACTCTCTTTCTTATTGAGAGTATTAGCTCTCCTTAGGTCAATGTTGCATATAGATGCCCTATTGACAAAATTAGTCCTGCCTCACAAAATTAGATCTGCAAAGACAGTTGAAGGATGAACCATGGATTCTTCAAGGAGTTAACATCTATTTTACTTGTTGACCAGCACTGGTGTGCAGTATTGGTGTGCACACACATCCGTGTAGGAACACACATGCATGCACACATACATGGAGCTTTTTTACATTTGTGCTTATTTCATGTCCCTGGCCTGATCCTTGGCTAATTCTGAGATGGGAAGAGCAGAAATGACAAGGATGCCTTTCACCACGGATGAGACTGAAATAAGGAGGGGATATGAGGTGCAGGTGGTGTCAGCACATTATGTTACATCCACCCATCATTTTTCTCCCAATATTTCTCACTGGAAGTAGCTCTGAAGACATCACAATAATGACTATTGGCAGGGTTTGTGTGGGCGAGGTGCTGAGAACCAAACAAGCCCAAAGTCTGAATTGCCATTTGAGTCTCCCACGCAGAGTGGCCTCTTCAGCAGTGAGATGAGGTCTACAGATGGAGGAGGCTGGAGAGGAAGGGAATTCCATATCAGTGCTCATAAGCTCATCCCATTTCTTTGCACAGAGAGTATTTCCACCTATTTCAGGTTAGGTGGGACTGCCTCTTGTTCTTAAAGGCAGCCCATCGGCATAAGCACAACCCTTGCAGAGGATTGTCCAGGGGTCTGGAAGCTTTCTGAGCCCTCTTACAGCACCATCACATCACATTGTCCCAGCACCACTTTGTAATGCTCTGTTTCAGGCTGGAGAGAGAGTTTCATATTGCAAAAATTACTGAACTGGTCATGCATTACAAGCACTCAAAAGTGACAGCTTAAAGGTTGAAGTGCCTTTAACAAAAAGCCCAGCACAATGGCCATTCTGTTTGCTAGTACAGCACAATATAGTAATCACCAAGAGTCACTAGTACTTCCACAGACCCTTGCATTTGTTGACTGTTGTCCTGTTCAAGCTCTGGTTTTGCCCATGGACACACACTTCTTCACCGCTGATTGACAGGGAAACAGCATGTCTTGGCCTTTGGCTCTTTTTTCTTTTTTTTGCCATGCCACTCAGCACAGCGGTAATCACCTTGGCCTGAACAGTGGTCAGGAGATTTTCAGAAAGCACATGAGGAATGTTAAATACTTTGAAGCAGTAATGGCCAGCCTACCTCCCAAGCAGGAACCTAATCAGGACTCCATTAGAGTGGTGGAGGCTGTTCATGTTGAGGGAGAGATCGTAGGCCTAGACAAACCACATTGCAAAGCAAGCTGCACATCATGTATGTCTTTGCATTGACAAACTCCGCTCTCTCATCAACAGATTCGGACCTGCTGTGAGAGAAGGCTCTGCCCAGACTCAGCTGCCCAGCCTCACAAGGCTGGTGGCAGTAAGCCACATAGTCAGAGGGACCCGTATGCACAACAGGACTGGATGAACAAACATCTAGATGTGTATCAGCAAAGACCAGCGTGCATCTTTCTGTGTGTCCATAACCCACAGCAGGAGGCAGATGCTGTTCTAGCAGAGGGTGATCAAAAGCTTCTGTCGCATTTGTGAGATCTCTTCACACGCTTGTGTGGAAGGAGGCATGCAGCTGACTCAGACAATCCATAGGGATTCATGGCTGCCTCTCATTTAAAGACCAAAAATCACAATTTGAGCGGTTACCCAGACCAGAACACTGCCACACCAAGAGAAATTTCCTGTCTGACCTCCAAGCGTAGGTCTTTCATACAGGACTTTACAGCTGCGGCTCCACCGAACTGCCATCACGCTCAGGTTGCCATCCAAGCAGTAACCCAGCGAGGGGGGAACCCCAAGCGCAGAAGAGCCCTGCTCAGCCACTAGATGTTGCACAGACGCAGCACTGGATGTTGCAGAGGACCGCGCTGCCCTGGCATTTGCCTCCTTCCCCGCCTGGACGTATGGACTCTGCCCCCATGTGTCCAGTGCCAGGAAGGGAGCCAGCCTTGGGGGCACACACAACTGACCGCGATTGTGTGTCTCCAGGACAAGCCCATACTGTGTGAGGCAGGTTCCAGCCTGTGCAGGCAGTGCTGTTTGACCCTTACGCGGACCATTCATTCCCCTCGTACAAAAGAAAGTCTTGTTTAATTTGACGGCGATGAAAGACGTGGAACGGAGAGAAGCTCAGAAACAGAAGCCACTTTCTCATATAACCAAGGAGCTGGGTGACAACTGCCCTCTGTTCTCCACCCCCAGCTCCCTCTGCCTCCCAAAAGGAACAGACAAAGGACATGTCATGGTCCACTTTTGGAAAAAGGAGGACTTGACATCAGTGTCAGTACAGTGGTTGTAGAAAGCAGGAGCCTTCGCATCCTTATGGACACGAGATTAATATTGGCTTGTTAGGAATGGCGGCGCAGAGAGTTCTGCTGCGGTCGGTGCATGTTGAACGGCAGCGTTTCCTCGGGGAGATCGGGGTCTGTACAATAGCACTTCCAAAAGCTACTCCTGCATCAATTGGATGTAATGGCATGGAGGATCTGGTCCATGCCTTCAACAGATAGCTCACTTAAGAAGTAGTTTCTCATAAAAGCAGTTACTTACCTTTATGGAAAAGCCTTATTGAATTTAACAGAGATGAGACTGACAGAATGGCATAGAAATTATTCTTAAAGCTGACATTTTAATAGAGTGACTTTTTTTTTTTTTTTTAAGCCACCCTATAGAAATCAACCATCAGGTTATAACTCTCTGCTTGACATTAAAGGATGGCTCACAAATCGATTGAAAGGTAAATACATATTTTTCCCTCTGCAAAAGTTTTCCAGAGGGGCGGGGATGCTGAAGTGCCATCCCCCGGGGGAGGGGAGAAGGGGGATATGGAACCCCTGCACAAACAGCTCAATAGTTCAGGGAGACCAGAAGGGCTCACTGCCTTCAGGTGATGGCTATGTATCTTCAAGTTTCTCACCTGCTACTGGGGCTAAGGAAAATTCAATCTGAATTTGTCACCTGAGCTTGGGTTTCTTTAAACTTCTCCATCAGTGTAACGTTCCTTCTCACCTCCCTGCTCCCATCCTGTGCTCCCCCTGTCATGTGGGACTACTCCCCGCTGCTGGGGTGAGACCAGAACTTGAGACTTTCTTTTGTTCTGCATTTCTTTAGCTGGTGGGCAGGAGTGATTTAGTTTTGTAGGACCTGAGGAAAGGCAGTCACTCAGGTTCTCTCCAGCCTTTCACGAATAGACTCCATCCCTAGGGTGCAAGGTACGGGCAGAGGCAGGCAATTGCTCAACCCACGCAGAAGATGCGTGAAGCCTCTGGCATACAGGCAGTGACCCTCACACATGCTGTGTAACTGTAAGCCGATTTCCAGGAGTTTTTTGCAAGCTCGAAGCCCCTTTGCAGCCTCACGGATGGCTAAGGAAGAGGCAGAGAGCCCTGGGAGCGCTGAGCCGAAGACCTGTCAGCTTCTCGCAGCGGCTCCTTGCCGCACCTTTGGAGTTGCGCTGCCGAAAGAGCTGCCTCCCAGTTGAAGAATAACAGATGCGTTTACCACACATCAATCTGTCTCTGTCTGGGTCCTTACACGGCCCCCATCATCATCCTATTCAAGAGCCTGCAAAGTATTTAAAAATAGCAATAACACTAACAATCTCTCTTTCTTTCCTCCCCAGCTTGTAGCAGAAATAGCTTGATTAGTGTACAGTCCTGGTGCTTCAAGGGGGAGAGAAATGAAACTGCAGAGCTTGCAGAGCGGCTTTTCAGCTTTCTTCAGGCAGCAATTGCCGGCTGCTTCGCTGAAGCACAGGCTCTTCAAAGGATGGCAGGTTTTAGATCAAGGACTGCTTGTTCTGTCACACATCTTCTGAGGCAGATTTACAATGAGGAGAGAAGCACTGCCACAGCTTTGGACCTTGGGAGAGATGCACCTGACCCCCCTCCCCATCTCCTGCCGTCACTCCTTCAACACGTCCAGAAGGCTGGGAAGAAAAGGAGTTGGGAAGGGGGGGACACTCTGGGTCAGAGGAGTGGCTATGCAGAAGATAGCTCAGCAAGCTCTCTGAAAATACGATCTGTCTGTAGCCTGACCAGGGGCTTGGCAGGCAACACCACCAGGGTTTCGTCGTGTACCTCAGACACGGATTTCAGGGGTGACTTTGTGGGAACCACTTGCCTTCTCCAGGGCTCTCTCCCGCTCTCAGAAGAAAGGGAGTGCCACCTCCTCAGCTCAAGGGAAGGTTTCACTCGCCCTAGTGCATGCAGTGTTTTGAGATGTGTATCTACAGAGGCGGTACCACTCCCTAGCAATGCTTTACAGGCCATGCCACCTGTGGGCATGACTCTGGGCTGACCTTTTCAGTAGGTTTCCCTCCTGCCTCCGCATCCCCTCGCTGCCTTTCCTCCAGGGCTGCTGACGGCTCTTCCTCACCTTTTCTTTGTGAAATGCACCAAACCAGCCACGAACCGGCAACAGCTCTGCTTGCTTCTCCCCTGCCTTGAGTGCAATGAAGAGGCAAGTTCTCAGCGCAGCTGCTAACAGATGTGTACCCACAGCATCACACGCCCACCCACAGCAGAGGACACCATCAAGGACCCTGCTGCCCTATAGCCAAATCCCTCAGCTAAAGGGAGGGTGTTAAGCATGAACGACTCACTCCCCCAGTCCCGTACGGCGCCTCAGACGCTCACAGTGCTGTGCGTTGCTCGCAGGAGCAGCAGCAGGAGCAGCGAGCCAGGAGAGCGGGGAGCAGCTGCAACCACTCAGCCCAGATGGAGTAAGACCTCGGGAGGCTCGCAGCGCCGAGGCACAGCTCACTCCTTTGCAGCACCAGTCAGGGAAGGTTTCCCGCTGCAGTTCCTCAAGACTCAGGGATGTGGGCTGTGGGTCTGCCTCAAGGCTGACACAGCATCAGGCCCCTTAGGGCATGGCAGTGAAAAACCAGGTACCACAAATTGCAGGAATAAATTGTGTACAGATTGCTACAATAAGCTACGCTCTCCAGCAGTATCTCTTCCAGGATTGTGAAGCACTTACCACTTGGGAAGGAGCTTAGCTTTGTGGCAAGCTCAGGATGGAGATTTCATGGAGCTTTTCACATTACGTTGTACTTCCAGTGGAGGAAGTGTGGGCAGAGAGAGGGGCAGATGGCCTAGGAAGGCACAACGTGCCAGGGAAGAGGTGCCACCCAGAACGCTGGAGTGCAGATCGCTGCATTTGTCTGGGCTGGACACAGACGTGGCAGTGGAAGGAGGAAGGTCTTACCAGCACAGCAACTCTGCTGCCGTGTGGCTGGGAACACAGACTGCCCCAGGCAGTGCTTTCAGGAGGGATAAGGAAGGTTATTGCACACTGGATACCTCACTGTCCCTTCCAATAAATCTACTCTGACTGCTCTAGCCAAAAGAAATGGCTCTGCACAGACCCACCTTCCCAAGACCTGAGTCTCAGTTCAGAAGTGTGCTGCTTGTGCCAGGAGCCACCTCTGACCACGTGCATGAGGAGAATATTCCTCCAGTGCTGGCCCTCAGCCCCTCCAGTCCAACCATGGGATGCACTGCCTAAACTGTGGCTCTATGTGTAGCAGTGAGACAGTCATGTCAAAGGTTGTGGACATTAAAAGGGAGAGCCTGGAGCATGAGTAAGCAAAGTTTGAGTGGTCTGGGCTTCCAAAATTGCCACCAGCCTTGGATCTGATCTCTTCCTCCTGCCTTTGCGCTTGGGAGAGATCTCCAGGAATTGAGGTCCTTCTTAATCAGCCTCTGCCAGAGAGGTCCCAGTGTTCAGGTGTTCACTCAAGGACTGTCTCCAACTCACTGACCACATAGATGTCTGTGGCTAATAATCAGTCAATTATCTCCTTCGCAAGTCCCTTCCCCAGCCACAGAAGGAGGATAAAGTCTCTGTCCTGTGCTGGGGGATGCTGAGACACTTAATGCCTTGCAGGGGTAGGCAATCAATTTCTTTGGTGTAGGTTTGCCTGAAACCAAGGTGCTGCAGAGCTGGAGTACCTCAGCTAGCTAATTCTTGGAGCAGAGTGATGCTTCTGCCAGTAGTGCAGGAGTAATTCAGGCTTCTGCTGAGCCATCTGTGGGGAAGCGTCTCGCTGTTTCCTGACACCCACACACTGGCTTTCAGCCTCTAGCGCACAGGACTCTTCTGGGCTCACTGTACAACCTGGAGACTTTAGGCCAGAGGATGGATGGATGGATGGATGGATGGCTTCCTCCCAGTGAGGGCAGCCTGGAATGCCAGGGCACGATAGTACCAGCTCTCAATACACTTGGTGAAGGAGAGCGGCAATTCATGCCCTGCTCTGGCCGAGGCAAAGGTGCATGAGGACACAGCCAGCAGGTCTGCATAGCTGTGAGCACAGCAGCGGTGAGCGGGGCAGTAGGTCCTGCCAGGCGCTGAACACGTCTGGCTCAGAGCGTCCCTTTGGCAAGGGGAGAAGCAGGTGAGCAAAGGCACTGGCACGGACACACCTGCTGCTTTGCCCGTGTTGGGTTCACCTTTGTGTTGCACTCTGTAAATGTCATTTGGGCTGTAAAATGTCACTTGATGCCTTTGTTTCCGAGGTGTTTTCAGAAACATCAGCTCCAGAAACATGTCTGAGACCTGCCAGCTCACCCGAGAAGACAGACTTCTCCTGTTCTTCTCCAAGAGCACTTTCCAGCCAAGGATCTCAAAACATTTTGCCCTGCTTAGTGTATCCCACAGCAGGAGCTTTGTTACCTGTAGCCAAACTTGATCAACAAGTCCCCACCTGAGCCTGGGACTGTGCTACCTTCTGCGCCTCACGGTTTGCTGAAAGCTGTGGCAACCTCTTCAGGAGAAACTCCTGGGATGTGGCTAGTCACCTGCGAGGAGAAGGCTGGAAAGAAGTCTCTTAGAGCAGGGCTGAGGTAGGACAGCCCTCCCTTCTTCTGCCCTCTGTGCATCCAGCCCCAGCTGAGAGGCTGAAGAGTTGCTTCACACACACCCCTTCAAGCAGCATTTTGACTTTATGGCTGCGAGACACAGCTCGCAAGGGAGGCAGGCAGAGGAAAACCGAAACGGGTCTGTCTTCTGCTCTCACATAATCTGCTCCTAGCCAGAGGCTGCCGGACAAAGTGTTGACTGTGGCTGCCCATGTGGCCAAAGCAAGAAATCACCCAGCGGCCACTGCAGTGGGAAGTGATTGCACTGACACTCCTTGCCTACCTCAGCGCTAGAAGGGAAACTGAGGCACACAGCAGTGATGTAAGCCATCAAGCAGCGAGTGGGGAGACCAAAGCCCAGAAGCATTGCAGCCCCCAGCTTTGGGCCGTGCCCCGTAGGTCCTCTTATCGTTAGTCAGCCCTCCGGTCTGGAGCGATGGCAGGTGCCTCCTCCTTGGAACAGCCGGAGCCCGAGTGGGGAACGAGAAATCAATCCGGCACCCCGTTAGCAGCAAAACGAGCCCCCCGGGACGGACAAAACCATCCCACCCCCTCGCCTTCAGCGGGGAGAGCACCGGCCGGGCCCGGGGAAGGGAAACCTCCCCTTTCGAGGGAAAGGGCCCCGCGCCCGCTCGCCGACCCCGGCCCCGCTCCGGGCGGCGCGGCGCTCCGGGCAGCGGGGACAGGTCTGCGGCGGTACCCGGCCCCGCTCGCCTTCTCCCCGCCCCGCGGCTCGGGTCGCCTTCTCGCCGCTCCTTTCCCCCCCTCGCCGGCTCCTCTCTCGCCCCTTCCCCTCTTAAGGTGGCCCCGCAGGATGCGCGGCGCGCAGGAATCGGCTGCGGGCGGCCCTCGGCGCTCCCCCCCCCCCCCCCCCTCCGGCACAGGGTGGCCTTAAATCGGCTCCGCGCCGCGCGTAGCCGCATCGCCGGCGCCGTCTGAAGGCGGTCACCGCCATCCGCCGGCAGCACCGACGGGCCGGTCCCGGTCCCGGTCCCGGTCCCGGGCCCGGTCCCGGTCCCGGGGGGTTCAGGAAAAGGAGCTGGAGAGACAGGGATTCTCTGGACAAGGCTTTCGGTGCAGGCTGTGCTGGCAGAAAGGACATGACATCTTCCTTAGATCTGTTTTTAAAGCTTATGATTTATAGAGGGCTTCAGAGTGCAATTAGCAGACTGTTAATTAGCCCTGCTCATAATCTTAATTGATCCTGNCCGGGCACCGAGATTTTGGGGGTGGGGGGAGCGCCGGGGGTGCAGGGGTGACCTTGCGGTCCCCCGGGTGCCCAGCGCTTGGCGCTGGGAGGGGTACCCTGCCCCGCGATCAGCAGCCGGGTCCTCAGACTTCACCCGTGCTTAGCGCCCGAACCGGCTCCGCGCTTCACGGGGACCCCCCCCGCCGTCCTTGCACCCCCTCCCGACCCGGGCACCTTCCGGAGGAGCAACATCTCACTCCCAGACTGGAATTTTCCAGCTGTGGGGAGATGCCCTCAGTCCTGGTGTCTGTCCACCCGTGGCTGCAGCAGCTGGCGAGCCAACGCCGGGGGGATTTCACACCTGGTTACCCAAACGCGGGTCCCGGGCACGCCGCTGCCCCCCTCCCCCCCCCCCCCCCCCCCGCCGTTTTTTGGGCCCCCCCG